>JAQHQX010000937.1:0-10425 GCA_034694425.1 Arrhopalites sp. Gr-Col-00791 | reverse complement strand
CTGATTGAGACAATTTTCATTTCCCAACATCCCCAAGTGACGGACGATCCTCGATGTGAAAATAAAAGTCAGTAGGAATGTCCTCTCAAAATGTCAAAATTAACATGAGTATCCTTTTTTCTTGAGTCGGGCACAGTGTGCGGCGTTGATCAGTTTTACCATAAGAGCCAATGGACCTGACTAACTTCAACTAATTTTTTCTATATGAAATAATTTTTCGAAAACTTTCATACTCCACCAAAATCTCCCCATGTGATGCCTGCGTCAGAACAAAAATGATTTTTGTCATGACTTTCAAATCGAAAAAATTGAGGCCGTTCGCTTCTAACTTCGTTTCGGCACAGTGATGGTGCCGGTTTTCCAGTAAATGCAGTGGGTGGAAAATCTTGAATGGACAAATGTTCTGCATCAAAATCTCCTTTTGTAAAATGCTTTTTGTATCAAAGTGCCTCATGTATTAAATTTTGTTAGCTCCAAAAAATTTTTGGGCACAATCAAAATTTGTGCTAAGTTCGATTGCTTGGGACTGAGAGTTTTTTTCAACTGATTCAGAGTCTGATTACACTTCTGGAAGAACTGCAAATGATTCAAGAAGAAGAAAGTAAAATTCTAGGATCATTCGTCCCACGGACTATTCGTCCCATGGAAATTGATCTCGCAGATAGTTTTGGACAGTTTTTTTTTGCATATTCTCGAACACGCTCACTTTGCTCGCGACTTGTAACAAACGAATTTCATGATAGGCTATAGTTTGGTTTCAAATTCTCCATGGAATGAATTTTCCGTGGGACGAATCTTCCGAGTACAGTCAAAATGGACTGGAAGAGCCTAAGAAGTGCAAAAGCCAGATGAAAATGAAATTGAGAGAAACTCATGAATTTCCAAAATCTTTTCTTCCATTTTGATCCATCCCCAATTGTTTTCAAAGGGTAGTTGTTTTGTCTGAATGACTTTCTAATGTGATTGAATTCGGATTTGATGCTTTTGGGGCTAGAACAAACTGTCACAGTTCTGTAAGCTACAGACTCAACAAAATTATTAAAATTCTATTTATGATTAAAAGGTTCAAAACTAATGTATCGATCAGTATTGGTCGGTTTCTGGTACACTTTGGTTGAGAGGCCATTTTTTTTGTTTCTGGTCAAAATAACATCAAGGAAACAGATTTGGTTGTCTTTCTCTTCTTCAGCAGTTAAATGAATCTTCGAATGGAATTGATTAAGGAATTTTAAAGTATCAGGAACGAATTTCTTGAACAATTTCACTAATGTGTTGTCCACGTAACGTACCCAGAGAAGGAAAACCATTTAGCGATTATGGACAAGTGATTGTTCTAGGAATATATTGGCTATTGTTGGAGATATTGGAGAACCCATTACACTACCATCTATTTGTTTATGAATGACATCATTTAGGCTAAAAAAGATGTTGTAAAAACAGAGTTCTAAACCTTTTACGATGTCTAGGGCAGTCATTCGTGTCTTTCCATTCGTCTGATAAATTCAAAAATGTTGTAATGATGTCAATGGTATCTTTGATTGGGACGTTTGTAAATAACGAGACAACATCGAAAGAAACAAGTTCTTCGTCGGGACCACGTCGGAGAGGCTTAATTTTGTCGATGAAATCTTTCGTATTTTTGACAATTAAATTATTTCAGAACAGCGATTTGATGATTTTATTTAAATGGATTGCCAAATAATATGTTGGTGATTTACGAAAGTCGACAATGGGCGAACGAGGACGTCAGTTTTATGACCAATACTTTGAGCCTCTGTTTTCTTTGTGCAGTGGTATCAATATGGGCATATTCTTTGGTTGAGTTAACCTAATATATAATAATTATATAATGATAATGTTTCATTTAAATCATAAAAAACTATGATAGTATATGAGACAAACAAATATTTTACTTGAAGCTAAAGGCTTACCTGGTAGATAGCAATTATCAGTTTTTACAAAAAATTTGGTCATCAGCCGGAAAAAAATTCAAACGTGACCCGCCACAGTCTCACTTCAATTGGCCCGTAGTGTATATTTATATTTAACTCAAGGTTGGCTGCCGATTTTGCCCAGGGTTTTTGGGTAGTGGGTTTTCTAGTTTTTTTAGGATTTTGACTAAAAGTCTTTTCGGCGAGTTGGATTTTAGTTAGCGAAAATGCTACTTGATATCGTTGTTTTTGAAAAACCCAAAAACTCATATTACCCATTTGGATATCAAATATATGTAAAGAAACTCAGTGTTTTTGCCATTCCTGATTTAACTATATAATCAACTCCATCTCCATTATCAACCGCCACAATCCTGGACGGTTTAGCTCCACAATTAAGTTCAACATTCCATCACTCTGAAACTAAAGGGGACACTCCTTCATTAAACAATTTTCTACCAACTGTAAATGGTACTTTGTTCCAGCATAATAACAACAATTTTATTTAACAGCATAAATCCCATCGACATTTCAGCAAGAGCACTGGACAGTACCCAGACAATTTGGGACCACTTTAACTCCTACTTATCTCTGCATTCGATCGATTGGACTAGTCAAATCCACCAATTTCATAAGAACCCACCAACTACAAGGAGAACTCCAGCATGCTGACATCAGAAGAATTTCGATTGAATTTCTATATTCTTAATTTCCATTCCCAATTGAATATCTACCCAGTCCAATTTGACCCCGGATCAGGTCGAATGATAAAGCACAAGTCTAAATATCGAATCCGACTTTGGTGCTTCTTTTATACTGTGGCGCTCTTTCATTGGATTTACGTTCTGCTTCGTCTAGTGCAGTCACTTTTGATACCTGAATACTTCAACGAGCACCACTTGACCCTCCATCTGGCCTGTACTGCCTACTATGCGGTCACCTACTTCATCATGTGGATCCTTTTTGTTCAGAAATTCCACATCAATTTGACCATCTTTAACCAACTTTTCGAACAGCCCAATTATTTAATCTGTAAGACATTAAATTTTGAATGTTTTGATTAAAAATCAGGTCATTTTTCCATGCAACCAAAATGTCGAGCAAGAGCTTTCGTCAACGATCATGCATGGATGCCAAAAAAGAAATCACTCACAAGCAAACGGCATGAGGTGGAAACTCAGGATTGACATGAAATTTGGCATACGTGTTCCTTTCGCTTCCAGAAGCAATTTTCGGAATACAACTTGATTGAGTCAATCCCACCATGACTTTACAGAGGTCAAGAGAGGGTCAAGTCCAATGCCAGCGAATTTAAAATTTTTAAAGTTTGTACTAAAATTCTGAAAAAAATACAGTTCGACGCAGAATTTCATTCTGAACCACTTTTTTCATTGTCCCAAAGCGCAATCTAGACAAATAAATTTTGTCTAAAGGATTTATTGACACAAGTCGGGAACATTTACTTCCACGTTATACAGTTTTCCATTCCTTGCTTTAGTAAATCCTCTATAAAAAATATATTCGTCTAGATAGCGCTTCGGTGCAATGAAAAAGTTGTTTCAGAATGAAATTCCTCGTCGAACTACATTTTTTTCGGAATTTTAGGACCAACTTTAAAATTCGCGGTTGACCCCTTTTTTGACCTCTGTAGGGTGAGGATGAGATTTCTGGCCGCAAGTTATATTACCAAAATTGGTCCACTACTAGATGATAACAGTCTTGGCAGTTATCATTTCAATCGGGAGTTTCCACTTGAAAAGGCTTGCTTGTCAGTCAGTGAAAGAATCTTGTGATCAAAAATAGAGCTCTCGGTTTCGGTACATCGAGTTTACCGAAAAAATATTTACCGACTTACCAACGTTAGCAGTAAATTTCATTTTGTGTTAACTTTCATTTTTGGAAATTTTTACGCATTCATACGATCAAAGCACAGCCATTGGTGGCTAAATTAAAGAACCATGTCCAGTTTTGACAGCGTAAATAAAGATAAAGTTGTTGATTTTCATGAAAATGAGTTTTTCAAACAAGACTACAATTAGTCATTTGTAACATGTGTCATATTTCATGTCACATTCTAATTAATGTATCACGAGGTATCTAGGAATGGTCATAGTGGGTTGTTTAAGACCATCCCAGTTATTAAAAATAATTTTGAATGAATTAATAAAGCGTTCGGTAAATCGTGATTCCCGTGACTTAGATTTAGAATTTGATTCCCCCATAGATTTACCTATGCCTGAATCAGATTCAGGAAAACAGGTAGGTATCTCATGCTTGACTCAAAATTTTACTCCGTAATCAAATTATCCTTGTGTTTTGGTGGGACCCTTTTTACCTGCAAAGTTAATTAATTATTCCAAAATGTTGAGCATTTGGTTTATCTTTACTCATGGTTAAACCAGATTAAACAAACTTTCGTGATTCTGCCATAAAAGAAAAAACCTATGAGGAAATCAAATCCTAAATCTAAGTTACGGGAATCACGATTTACCGAACGCTCTAATCTGCAAGACATTTTTGAATCTTAAATTCTTGACTATGTCCCTCCATAAAAATTAGTTATCCTTGACTCGTGCTATTACTCAATAAAAATTTATCGCTAGCTTCGGTTAGTCGGTAAATCGAACCGAAATTTTCGATAAACGGTACGGTAACATGAGCTCTAATCAAAAAGTTGCCGTTCAAGTTTCAAAACTTGAGAACAAATGAGTTAAAAGGAGGATTTTGCTTTTGGAAAAGGTTGTACCGGTATTTTTTCCAAAAGAAATTTTTAATTTTACTAGAATCATTTCTTGGACTGTAACATGCACTTGAATGTGAGGGATTAGAGAGGAGGATCTTGAACATTCAAAGATTGACCTTTGAACAACTAAGGCGGTTGAAATTGGGTTGAGACACATTTAGTCTCGCCTATTTAGTTCCATTTAGAAAGCCTTTCCATGTTCCTTATCTGATTCACGATTCACGGAACAAAATACAAGTCTACTTTGGTAAAACCGAAAGAGACTTCCCCTACTGGAAAGTTCAACAGGATTATGTTGACAATTATTCCATTTTGATTAATTCATGTGACTTGTGAATCCTGCAGGTCGTCGTACTAGTTTTATGGACTATTCGATGCAAGAGCTCTTGGCATTGTCCCTATTCTTCATGCATGTCCAACTTGTGATTGCAGCACTCATTTTATACGCAAGCCAGCCAACCCGCCTTGAACTTTTGTATTCTGCCATTCCAGCAGCCTACAAAGCTAGATGGACCTTCATCCCATTTATATTTTTGGACAGTTTTTTTCACATCTTTTCGGGTCCCACCTACTGTTTCGCTTTGATTGTCCAACTTTTGTTTTTCCTCAAATGTGAAGCCACAACGAAAGACATCGTCAAGCTACTTGAGCAAAAGTAATTTAGTTAGAAATTACAAATTATGATATTATGAAAAAAACTTATTAAAGAAAAGTAGTAGGTTAAATTCAATAACATTTAAAATGTGTTAATGATTTTCCAGGACAAAAATTTTGAAAAACCGCTCTTTGCCATTAGAAACTCTTCTGACGGCGTTGATGAAGCTGACGAGAATGGGAATGAACATAAATTTATTTAATGAATGTTTCTCTTTAATTGTTTTTGGTTTCAAATTGTTTCTCCTGTTTATGTGTATCATCGGCTACTTTTTTGGAATCCGTCATTTCTTTCAGAATATGGGAATGGGGATGTTCAACTTGGGATGTGCATTTGACAGCACTTTATTTTTTTGTCTCATCTACGACCAGGGATTTACTATTGTGGGTCAACAGGAACAGATCAAAAGACGCATTCTCCTAATATCCTGTAGACTTAGGAGATCAGAGGACAGGTCACTAGTCAAGCGGCTGGTCAAATCCATAAGGCCAGCTGGAATCCAAGTGGGAGGATTTTACGTTCTAGAGAGAACTTCATCGCCCATCTTTATTGATTTCGTCTTCAAAAAAGTTACAGAACTTTTACTCACATTCAGATAAGCCAAAAAGCTCAACTTTCCTGGTAGCTGACAGAATGAAGGAAACCAAAAGAAAGACTGGCTCAAATTTGGAATTACAACGACTCACCACCGAGGCAAGATTCAAAGGGAGAAAAATTCAAGTAGAAAATTGTTTCAATTTTCTAACTTTATCAACATTTTGTAACACCTTCGCGTGCTACTTTTATGTAACCTAATTGTTGAGCATGTGTATGACTGTGACTTTAATTAGGGTGTGATTGGGCTGTGGGAGTGGATTAGTCAGGGCTTTAGCTAGGATTATTTAAGAACCACTTTTATTCAACTGTTTTGGTCAGAAGCTAGACACACACTGAGCGAGACATACGCTCTCACTCTTTAACCGCTTCATTTGAATAATAGAAAACCTATTGGGGCAATCACAATAATAATTAAATGTACATATTTTAGGTTAGTTAAGTTGTATACAATAGTTTTAGTATCAGCATAATAATTATCTTAGGGTTTTATTTTTCCTGACCGACAGAATTGTTTTTTCGACCGACAGATTTCTGATGGTTACATGCAATATCCTGAATTTTTTTCTCACACAGATTTTATCTTAAATTAAAATCTTCGTTGAACAAAGTTAATAAATGAAGGACCGATGAATTCTGTAGTACACCGAGGATTGTCCACATATAATTCTCCGCAGGGTCAATTCTGCAGACAAATTTCTTTTGGATGGAGTTAGTAAAACCCACTATGACCACGGACCATCAGGCTCCTGGCAGCCGCAGTGTTTTCGGAGTTCTCTAAATTCGCTTGCTACTTCAGTCAAACAAACCTCCATTGACATAAGCGGTCGATCAGATCCACTCCACTGGAAAGTGAAGTTTTGCTTGATAGAAGTAGCGTTTTTAGAGAACTCTAAAAACACTTATGACTCGCACCAAGGCCTCCCGGAGCATGATCATCGTTGGTCACAGTGGATTTTACCAACTCTGTCCAAAATTGACTCCATGTCTACATTGGAGACTGAAATGAGACCGTCAATTCGAAGGTAGTGCTAATTTCAAAAATCTGAATATCCGGAGCCCCCTCCTAAATTTTCTGAAGGTCCTACCCCTTTGAAAATTTTCGAAAAAATAAAAAGTTTAAAATTTGAAAATTCCAAAACGAAGCATATGCAAAATTTTATGCTGGTTTTGAAAATGACAACCATTTTGTCCTGTGATTTGTAATTGACCTAGTATTTTGACCCCAAAGTTGAGAAATTTGTGTTTTTTTGACCCTCAAGGACCATTTTCTCCCCTTCGAAGGGCCTCTTGGCACGAGATATTAGTACCACTCGATTTCTGAGGCCATTTTCTATCGAAATGACCACATTTCGATTGAAAAGCTCGTGAACAGACCTTATTCTACCCTCGTAAGTACCCGGTATGTATAATTTTTTTAAAAAACATTAAAATGCTGATAATTTTAACGAGGATATTGCATCAGCACTTGAAAATGAAATTATTGACCAATCATTTCATTTAGATTGTTGTTTTATGTTCAATAAATTAAGATAATTTTGAAATTTTTACAAAATAATATAGAAAAAGGCAATTAATTATCATCATGTTTTTTTATTAAAGATACCGGGTAGGTACCTGGTATTTGGGTATGGGTACGAGTATCGGTATCGGTATCGATTTTAGATACCTGTTTGAATGGGTACCAGTATGAGTATTTGGATATACATACCCAAATACTTGAGTAGAATTCGGTATGGGTACCCGGTACCGAGGAGAGGTACCCGTTCGGAGCACTAGTAGCTACCAATAGACTTCCATCGTACCTTTCTTAAAAAGTAAGCTGATTTCTATTTAGCTTTCGCCTCGGCTTTTAGCAAGTATGTCTTTTACATGCTTTCTTTACTTCCTTCTTTGAAACGGTACAAACTTGATAGGTTCACATTAACTGAATTGTGCTTCCCCCTAATTTTCCGTAAGGAAAATGGAATTTTCGGATTGTACGAGTGGTAAGATTTACCAGTAGACTAGTCTAGTGAAGAGAAGTGAAAATAAGTTTCACTTTCTAGTAAAAAGCAAACTAAATATACAAGTGCACATTCATCTTTCCCTAGCGAACTAGCTAGAGCAGCATTCAGAGCAGTCACGACAGTGCAGATCCTTTATTTCAGTTATTTTCTATTTTCTCTCTACTCCATGTGGGGTCATTAGTACTGGGGACGCTGTCCCAGTACTAAAACCATTCTAAAGCTCTCGTCTTCGCACACATTTTACTTTAACAATTATATTGTGGTATAAAGTCATCTCATCACACGTATCCGCTGTGCCCAACGTAATCAACGACGAAACCAATCTTAATGGTAAAAGAAATTAAGTGCAACCTAGCGATCAAAGCCACTGTAGTCCTGAGTATTACTCAGTGAGTAATATCCTCCTTTCCTATGTTGCCCTCTTCCTACAATAAGTTTTCAGATTGAATTCTTTACATATTTACCTCATCCAAAATCTCCCAGTAATCCACATACATGTATGATGTACAGGATATTATCGCATGTATAATCAATATATCTTGTCAAAAAATAAAATGCCTCCTTTACTATCACGATGACTTGATGTTGAATTTTATGTACAAGAATTAGATGTAAGAGTAAAAGCAGGAGAAAGGGGAAGCCACCAGCAACTAAAAACTGTTTAATTTTATGTGACAGCTCGAAGCTCTTGCTCTTCTACGGACATGACTACAGTGAATAAATTTCTTCTATAAGAAAAATCATCGTGGCATTAGACCATGAACATTTCAACTGATTTTAAAAGTACAAGCTGGACTTGTCAGATGCATGAGTTTTAAAATCACACAGAGTGGGGGAGATAGAGCGAAACGATTAGAGAATTATTTAGGGCTAAAACATTTTCCTTTAGAAAAATAAAGTGAAGCCAGTTCTTTACTTGTACTGTTTTAGTGCTATTCAAGAAACAATATTTTACACTGGCTTCTCCAGACCTAAAGGATGAGGCGCCAAAGCAATAATAATAATTAAGTACCAATTCTACCAATGTTATGCTGCCCAGCTATGGCATGTTATACACAGGAAGCGGGTTCGCCGCACAAAAAAATGAAGCCAGAAAGAGGGGATCCGATTGCAATTTTTCTGTAAAGTTGGACTTTTTAATAACAAGAGTTGCAAGCTCCAAAGGAAACAAAGATAAATTGCATGCTCAAGCATTTCAGCCTCCAAAAATACATATGTACAATCATGTAGAGTTAATTAATAATAATTAATAGCCTACATACATAATAGTTTATGTAGGCACTCAAACAAAATAAAAAAACAAAATTGTACATAGACGACGAATAACATTGGTCTACCTTGGATACAGTATCTAATGTCAAACTAAGAAGATAAAAGTTGCTACCCGTTTAAATTCTTTAAGATTACTCTGTTGCAACGGATTTCTTACAAGATTCCTTGCGATGCAAGGATGCAGGAAATGAGAAAGTTGAAGAAACCATAGAATGTCAAAGAAAGTAAGAATGAAGACGACAGTAAATACTTGAAATACACAAGCATGATGGTAGTACTACTAATAGTAGTCTACTATGGGTACCGTCAATACCTCTAGTTTAAGCCGATTTGGCCTACGTTTTGCAACTTCTGCATACACTCTTTTCAAAATAGCCAACTTGTGCAAAATTACGAGGAGAACAAGATCGGAAGCATTAAAATGTGCAAAAAAATTTCTACACGTGTAATTTTGTATAAAAATGATGTGGCTTAAATTAGGAGTAGATGCAAGGCAAAATGAGTTTTTACAAAAAACGACATTTTAAATTAATTTAGTTCAAAACATGCCTGATGACTCAAAATTAGATGGACTTTTCATTGATACACTTTTTGAAAGGATGCTGAATTTGAAATGTTTGTCGAACAAACGTATGAGACTATAAAAATTATGAACTTTGTATGAAGAATTTGTGAACATTCGTCATATGGAACTCATTGTACTAACAAAGCTATTTCATATACTAAGTCGAAGCTAATTAGATGTCCTTGCAAAAATATATCATCGTTATTGCCAAAATTTAAGTACCCAAGTGCTAGCACAATTTTAAAAACGTTTCTGAAAATGGCTTTAATTAGGGACACCGGCTCAAATTAGGGGCGCTGACGGTGTAGGTATAATATGTAATATATGGTATATTATATAACTATACATAGGTACTATATCTTTGCTTAAAAAATTAAATCGTAATAGTTTATGATGTACTTGTAAGATCCAGAGAAAACCACTACAAGTATGTATGTATAAACATGTGTACTCACCTTTTTCTCCTCTTCTTCTGCATCTTGGAAGAGCAAACGAATATTGGCTTCAGACTGCCCAACATCTGAAAATAAAAACAGGGTACTCGTATATATAGTCTGTTTGATTTGTTTCATCGACAAAGAGCATGGTCCAATCTCTTTAGATGTACCAGAGATAAAAGACAGAAATTACATTTATCAAGAATCTCCGGTCCATTG
>JAQHQX010000936.1:0-10429 GCA_034694425.1 Arrhopalites sp. Gr-Col-00791 | reverse complement strand
TATGATAACCTAAGTTCTACAGACATGTCAGAACCAACTGAAGTACGAACGATTTCAGCATCCGGAGACGATGATGATGATGATGGTATTGAATACTACTTAGGCGTCGAGAATGATCCCATGGTACCATTTGACCTGGAAGATGATCTTGTGGGTGAATCAACTCGAGAGTATAGTCTCGGTCCCGGATATGACGACGAAGATTTTGATGACTCAGTTTTTCTGGAAAATACCCGTACATAATTTTTTAATACACTATCATTTTATAAAAAAATTTGGACTATTCGTTCCAAGGATTTTTTCCACAAATTAATTTTCATCTGTATTTAAATTTTCATCTGGTCACCAAAGCTAAAGATAGTGCATTGACTGATCGGGATACTGCTGATCCACTGACTGTTGATGTAGTTGATTATGTTCCAGTGGATCATAGAAGTGAAGATTCCTCTACGTCTGCAGCGATTTCCGATGATTCGCACTGTAGTGATACCGTATCTTCCCTCAACTCCCATGATGACAACGACCCATCTCGTGATGTCAACTGTACGTTTTGAAAATAAATTATATTCTTTCTTGAATGTCATTAGTCAAGTACCGTCAGGCGTGATTGATCATAGGAAAATATGTATGAATAGTATCCAACGAGAAAGAAAAAAGAGGAAATGAGAAATCCATCCCTATTCCAATCAAGGGAAACTTTTTTGCCACCGAAGCTTTCAAACTATTAAATGATTCTTCAAATACAAATGTTTCAAAGGTCTGTTCCATTCAGCAAATTAAGGAGGACACAGTAAGGATAAATTTCTAATTTAAAATAATACCTGTTGGTCATTTATCCAGAGTAGTGAAATGGATGAATGAAATCGATAATATTAAATATTAAATTTATTTAATTAAAAATCAAAATTCGAAACAGTATTATTTTGTTCGTTTGACCCTGTGTAATCTTTACTTTTCCAGGTGTTTTTATTTGACACGAGTGTAGCGGAGCATCCATACTGGGAGGAAGACGGAGAGATTTGGATAGCAAAAAAGTGCTGCGTCCAACCTCGCAAAAATCCACTTGTCTATCATAGGGTGTCTGAGTTGAGGCGAAATGGCCAGCTTCTTCCAATCAATAAGCACGTTTATTGGGACCGAAATGGTAAATCAGACGTTGCCATTAGTCAGTGGAGGCCCAAGCGTGTTATCGTACGATACACAGGTTCAGTGAAATTAATTGTTTTTAATAACTGTCTACTTTTTTCACAAATTTTGAAAACTGGAATTGCGTCCAAATCCATTGTCTAAAAAGATCTTTCATTTGAAGGAGACTTTAAAGGGTACTCTTTTCCGAAGTCAGCAATGAACGTTGATGAAATGTACACCGGAATTCCAAAGCCATTTGAGAAAACGTCTCGAGAAACTTTAAGAAAAATCGACCAAGAACTGTTAAAACCAGGGGGCCTTAAGGGCACCAAGTTGTACAGGTATGGCTACATATAAATTGCACAAAATGTATTCTCAGAATCGTACATGAACCCATTCCGCCTCATTCCACAATCATCCCACAATAAGCAGCCGGCTGCAATTTATAATGGTCAAGCATTTTGACATTCGGTTTTTGTTTTTTTGAATAATTAATTATATCTCAAGTGATGGGAGATGGAAAGCCAAACAAATTGGAAATTGGACGCTTCATTTTGAGAAATATTCATTTTGAAAAGCATATTTTTCCTTCAATCTTTTTTTGAAAATTTGTTCTGTTGCAATGCAGAATTAGAAACTTGGAAGTTTTAAAATATATTAATGTGGATGCGATTGACCGCATTCTGTGGACGATCAAGAACCATTTCATTTACTTTCGTATAGCCTACAACGGTTTGTAACTGTTTCTAATAAAATTCGATTGTCACCCAAAAAGTATCTCTACAGTCTCTAATTAAAAAAATTCGTTGTATTGAAATCCGATCCAAGTGGGTTTCTTGGGTCACAAACTAGCGCGAAAATTTGAATTTTCCCCACTTTCCCCAGGACACGGGCCAATTTACGACCAAAAAACCAATTAACCAACCAAAGCCGCTTCAGCACAGTACATTAGATTTTAAGGTATCATTTTCGAAATTAGGTATCGTCAAACTCTCGATTGCAAAACATCCGAAAGTTAAAAACCTAAAAATATTTCTTCAAACCTTGTACCAATACTTTTTTTAGAATCATACCCTTGATTTCATATATTTTAGAAGCCCTAATTCTGCTTAACAGAAATCTTTCACTAGAGCAAAAACTTTCACCTAGAAGTTTAAATTAAGTTATTGCTTTCGCCGCTGACCTTATTTTGGTCAGCCGCCGCCGAGCAAAATTAGTCGGTTCCAGAGTCTGAGTCAAATAATTGTATTCCAATTTAATCTTCCATCAAAACATTTGAGTGTAGATCCGAATGGTCCTCTACTAAATTTCAGACTCTTCTGCTTTAGAGTACTCGAATCACCTGAAATTGACTTGTAATTGAGTCTCCAGAGGACTTTGAAGTTACAAATTCGAATTGGAGAACTTAAACTTTAAATTCCAGAGGTCAGAGGTCAATAGTCTCAGCAAGTCTCAACACGACCTTGTACATAATTTCAAGGGCTTTCTAATGGTGTATTCCACTTGGCCCAACAATAGGAGGACAGGTCTCCAGAGGACTTTGAAGTTCACAAACAGTGAGAAGCCACAGATATTCGAACTTCATGAAGATCAGAGGTCAATAGTCTCAGATAGTCACGGCACTACTTTGTAGAGATGTTCAAGGGCTTTCTGATAGTGTATCATACTTAAGGCCAACCAAACTCTGTTCAATTTTCAAAAAGCTTCTGCTCCTTCTGCTCTAACAAAAAAAACCTGAATTTTTTTCCTTCAGATGGCATAACGTGGCTGCATTTTGTTGTTTGTTGTAAAAAATTTAGTGCAAGTTTTAAGCATTTTATTACTGCAACAGTGCCAGTCAGATAATTTATTATGTCAAAAATAATTAGAACGACAATCTTGCTTCCCCTCCTGACTCACCAGGGCTCTCTATATCCCGGGAGAAATGAAATTTTGCTGCACAGTGGGAGAATTTTCGTGGGAAATACCGAAAAAAGTGGGAAATAAAGAAATCAAATGGGAAATAGACAAAAATCATGGAAAGATAACATCCGCAACAAGTTCACAGGAATTCAAGTGTCGTATTGATTATGAATATAGGGCACTACTACAGAAAGTTAAATGTAGTATCCCACCATGTGGAACCCACATTAATATTTACATCACGAATATAGATGGTCATTGAGTTCTTGAAGCATAATGGTGGAGCCCCTAACAGTTCACATTGTACTCGAGTAGTCAAAGTCTCATTCCAAAAAAATTCCATTTTACTCCAAGCCAATTTTTCTGACTTTTCGGATCGAGTTTCTATTTGATCTTTGAATGGTCAAATAGCAACTCGATCCAGCTTAGTAACAAAGATATATCCAAGTTGGACTGCATTTATCCGGATATTCTAATTGGAAATCCTAATTATTTTCCCATGTAATTAAATATTCAGATTCAATATATCTACCATTTAAAATTTTAAAAAATCAGTCAAATCAAAAGCTACCAGATGCAAAGGGAAACGATTTGCATTTGGACAACCAACTGCAATTTATCTATTTGTCAATCTTTCATACTGATAATGACTCACATGTGTGACAACACAATTACGACTAAAATGTGAGAAGAAGGTCAACAATTATTTTGAAGGTGAAATCCACAATAATTGAATTTGAAGCTCTTTCCATGAACGAAAATTGTCCAGATTTCATTCCTAATCCTGAAATAGACAAACAGAACGTCCTGTGGAATTTCCGATTCTCCCTCAATAGAAAATTTTGTGACTCGATCAAAATTTTACTCCTAACCTCCACCATCTTGTCAGGGATAACAAAAGCAGAGTTGAAGGCACTAATGTACATGATGACTGCAAGTATGCACGTAAAGAAACAGATCAAAGCTAAAAAAGGCTCGGTTGTCTACAATCGAATTGTTCCAAATCCACCAAAAATAGCAACACTCAGACAATTTACTTTGATAAGAAAAATAATTGTAAACCAACTGACATTGAATAAAACAAGTTGAAGATGGTGAGTCCGAGCGACTTTTGAAAATTCTTCAAAGTCACTTTCATGAAGACTTGACAAATCTAGCTGAAAACAATTGGATTAAACTTTGATATTTTGTACTTGTCGGGGTACTTTAATTGAAGACGTTAGTTGCAAAATACAACTTGTAATTCATAAGATGGATTTACATGGTCGATTCAAACTGCAGTAAGCTTGGTGTTGAGAGATCAAGACTCTCTGGACAAGCATGTTCGGGAAGGACAAATAAAAGTATGAGACAAAATGAGCAGTTGTGACATATTTGATGGGCAACAAATTTATCAGCAGAATCAGCATCGACATGTCACCTACGTACACTACAGAATAATCTAGACTGAGAGGAATAAGAACAAAGGAAAGGTAGAAAATGAGAACCTCCGTGTAGGATCTCTCTTCATTCCATCCTGATTTTAGCATAGAGTTGCTGTCTTGATCCGGTACCTCAGACTGATCTGTTGTTGCGAAAGTACAAAGGGAGTTCAGTAACGATTTGAATCAAGTTTATAAAATTTATTTTGCTAAAAATCAATTATTAAATATTTGTTTCGAGTGCACAAGTAATTGTTACCTGAAGATCTTGAAAATTCTTCGAAGAGTTTAACAGTCAATTCAGACCAACGAACAAATCCAAGTTTTCCACCATTATAAAGAATCACAAAAGCAACTGACAACATGATCATGACTGGAAGTTGGTGGAGGTTTGGTTGTCCGAATAAAATGGAGTAAATTGCCTGAAACACAATTCAAACTGTGACATTTTGCAAGAAACTGCCAACTGGTGAATATAAATTTGGACCAACTGAAGTTGTCAATTTGCGTTGACCCTGTGACTCAGTTGATCTTGCATGGGTAAATGTGTAGGCGACAGCGAATTTCAAAACAATTGAAATTCCAGCTCAGTTGATCCCCAGTCAACATTTTCAACGTATTTTCTGTAGTCAATTGAAAACCAGAAATCAGTTTTTTTTCTTTTTTTTACCAAATTTGTGGTGATAAGATTGATGTTGGTGTCCCAGTATTGGTATTGGCAGTGTAGAATTTAAAAACCTACAGGATTTACATGAAGGACCTGGGTGTCGGAATAGCAATGAGTTTTACTAACTCCAAACTTTTAAAGTCCAGCTACGTACAATGATTTTTGATGAGTCACTTTCTTTATTCAAGAAAGAAATTATTGCAAGTTTTAACACCAAAAACAATTCAGTGCTTCCTTTTCTCAAGTCTGTCCCTGAGAAATGTGTCCTCTCAACTTATATTTGTCGTTGATGCACAGATTTTAAACAAATCTTGTCTCTGAACAAATGTCACACCGAAATAATTCGGTAAAGAGATTGACTGAAGGAGAATTCAAGTTGAAAATTTTTAGGGTGGTAATTTTCGCAGCACTACTTTTCATTAAGTGGTACTATTTTCTTTACTGAATTTAGCACTAAAAATATTTGTTTTTGTATATACTCTAACTGCTCGCCACTTTTAGTGATTAAAAATTTAGTGCCAAAATAAATATTTTTATCATTTTATCATTCAAAATATCATTTTGATGAATGAGGTGGCATAAGGGTGAAATGGAGTGGAATAGGTTTAAGTACGACATGATTTTCATACTGATGGATGCGTTATTATGATACGGTTTTATTGTAGAATGACTAATTAATAATTGATTGTTTAATTAAACTATCAGCAAATTGACCCTCGAAGCAAATTCACTTGAGTGCCAGGGAAAGGTGTCCCAAAAGCCAAGAGACACAAGACAAGTGTACAATCGTGACCAGGCCTTGAGACGAAAACAACCTGTCTACAGCAATGACCTTGGTGACCTGACTATTCTTTCAAGGGCTCATCCAGAAATCTTTCCACTATGCCAAACTGGTCCAGTGATGATGCTGATATCAATTCATCCTGAATTGATCACCCATCTAAACAGCTTCCAAAAGTATGCCACGAATGGTTATTGCTGTCACTACGACACAACATTCAATCTTGGTAAGGTTTTCGGACTGTTTTACCACATGCTCATGATTTTAATTCCAAGTTGTGAAAAAAGTGGAATATATGAGTTTTCCGAAATGGGGGTGACTAGAAACCGCATTATACATAAAAACTAATCAAAGACGACTGCCAGGTCTCATGACTCTTCAAAGTATTAAAAGTGAAACGATGAATCAATGAAACCTGGACACATTGTGCCTATAATGAAATGTATAATGCAACAGTAGAAAAATACAAACCACAGTAATTTATTATATGGTGATTTATTTGATCGAAATAGCGAGCGAAGCGAGCTAGGTTAGAGAAAACTCAAGAACTTGTTTACTGTGGTATTAAATGTTTGCCATTTCAATAATATGAACTTTCAGGGAAACAGTTTGTCAGCGTCTTGTCGGTGCGTCATCCTGGGTTCAAGGAAAACCCAACGCTACCTCTGGCCGTCTTGTACCACGAATACACCGACAAGTTAAAAACTCATGGACCATTTTTCAGACTTGTTGCAGAAAAGATTAAATTTTTAAATGATTCAACAACCATTTTGGTTAGTGACAGAGAATTAGCGATAAAGAACTCAATTGCAGAGCATTTGCCTGAAGTTCAACAGGTTTTCTGCTTCAATCATATTCGCCAAGTAAGTTTATTGGTTGTGACCATACTCTATTTGAAATTTATTTAATGGAGTTATTATTAAATCGTTTCCAATGTACTTCAATCCAAGTACCCAGAGGCAACCGGAAATTTCTACGGTCTCTGGGTTCCACGTCACAAACATTTTATACGTATCGCGAAACCTCAATATCATAATAGATAATTTTCAATATTTTGCATATTTGTGTACAGAACGTCCAAAGATGGACAAGCAAAAAATATGGTTCAAAAAGCAAAATTGCCAGAAGTTACCAGCTGGACATTAAGAAACTTTTATGGGCACCAGACATTAAATCATTTAATGAGTTAATTGCTTCTCGTGAACCGCAAGATTCTGACAATGTTGATGGTGAATATGGAAGCTTCGATGAAGAGGATCAAGTCAGAGAGATTTTGAAGGAGTTTGATGAATTAGAAGAAAAAACGCTTGAAAAAACTCCAGCAGTTTGGGATTCACAATTCTACAAATACTACCTCAAATATTTGGATAAGGACATTCGGTGCAGCTTCCGTGGAAAAGTGCGGGTTCATGGAATCTTTAATTTAAATTCGGGAGTGGTGAACAACCCAAGGCAAGTTCATGATTTAAAGCAAATGAATACTCCATTATACCCATAACCTTTCCTGAAACCTTTCTTTCGTGATATTATTTTTTAAATAATGATACGCACAATTTTTGAGCTCATCAGAAAGAAATACGGCCATAGAGACCACTGATTACGGTAATTTTTATAAATGTATTATTGCAGTGAGAGTCTAAACGATGTAATGAAACATCACCTTTTTCCTGAAAACGAAAAATTCACCTTGTATGCTCTGGCACACAAAATTCATGACTGGCAGACGTTGAAGTTGTCTGACATTAGAGAAGCCTTTAGAGGAAATTCTAGCAATTTTCATGTGACAGCAAATTTGAAGGGAAACCTGTCTAACTTAGACCCAATAATCGTGCCAGATACCACTTTGATATTCAGGGATGAACTGAGGGAACCTGACATACCGAAAAACTCGCAATTGGCAGATACTGATGTCAACAATGAGACAAAGGTCAAAATGGCGAAAATTTTGATCGAGAGGAATGCAGTCAAGTTACTAGGAGAAGGAGTTTTTCAAATTACAGAAGGGTCCCGAAAATTTTACGTGAGTTAACATTTTTACTCAGGACCGTTTTTGGTACTACAAATTTAGAATTAGTGCCTGAAAATTAATGTTAATTAGACCAGAGCAACTGTTTTCATTTGTAATTCAATCATCAAAAAACCAGTTTAAAATTCTCAATTAATAGGCTCATCTATTCGACGTCACATGCACTTGCTCAAACACTAGGTGTCATCATCTAATAGCTGTTTCTATCATTACTGGTAAGCTTCATTGAACCTATTCCATTGAAAAGTTCAGACGATTCAGCACCAAAATCACAATTGAGGTGAAATATATTATTGTTTGGTATTACTGAATAATTTAAAATTTAGGTGCCTTTAATCACCGAAATGCTGCATTTTTGAAAAAAGTCGTACCAACCAACATGACCAAGGCATATGACCAGTCTGCAAAAAAAGGTACTGGAAAAAAAGGGCCACCACGGCTTCCGGCAAAAATAGATGATCAGAATGTCGCTTCAGACTTCAGTGAACATGACCCTGAATTGGATGACGATTTTGTATCAAGCAAAAATTCAGAACGCAAGTCCATCAACAAGCCGAAAAAAACTAAGGTCGAAAAATCTCGAAATAAAATTCTTGCGAAGAAACGAAATACGCGAACAAAAATTTCGTTTGCCAAATTATCTTCGGAAGATGAAATTGAACTACTATGCATTACCTATTGCGACAAAATAGTTCCTGACATGGGTTATATTCCAGGGCTGTCTGTCAAGTATTTGCAGACTTTAGCAGGGCCCAGAAGTTGGCTGGACACAAGAGTTGTAGACTACATTGGGGAAACTATGTATAGAAAATATGACAATGGTCGAGTCATCTTTGTTCCTCACAGCGTCCGATTTCTGTTAGAACTGCCCATTGGAGGTGAATGGATTGAAGATGAATCAATACGAAAACAATGTTTTGAGAAGATGACTCCGGAAACAAATCTCATTTTTTACATTCTATTTGTTGGAAATCATTTTGTTCTCGTAAATTTCAAGAAGACAGACAACGAACAGTGGGATGTCAACGTACTGGATCCATTGGGAACAACGAGTGAGCTCATCCGAGATGGTGGTGTTCAGGTCATGACCTCAATCGTCCAAGAACATCTGCTTGATGTCTCAACCACCAATCGAATTTCAAGGTTCAGCAAACCGAAAGTGACGAAGATCCCAGGTGGTAAGTGTTCAAAAGAAATTCATTTGAAATTACCTTTTAAAAGTCAGAGGATAAACAAGGTATAAGTGAGAGCATGTATTAAATTTGTTTCTAATATAATGATGATATGAAACAGGGAATGGGTTCGACTGTGGTGTAGGTGTGCTTTGGGCTTTAGAGGAATGGTTAGAGTCCGCTGGGGAAGCTTTCACTGGCATTCCAGCAGGGTCAGTGGACCTAAAGGAATATCGAGCCAATCTGCTAATGGGTGTACTTGAAGCATCTTCAACTGGACGAAAATTTAAGGCAAAAGGGAATCAAGATATTGATTCCGTCAGAGCATTCCTGAAATCTCTCGACGACCGTTTATTGTAAGTAAAATTCAAACTTCTTCATCTCGATTATTTAAAGCGAAGAGAAGTCACAACCAAATTACGGTCTTATGATGAAAAAATGATTCAAATTCTGTTTTTTATCAGACCGGGCATACCATCAGAACAGGACGAGGAATGTGTAATGATTGGAACTTACAAAGGATGAGAAGTCAAGTCTTCACCCATGAAGTTATAATGGCTAGGTAGTAAATAAAAAATTATTGGTCAACATGATATGACACAGAGACTCTTTGAATGTGTCAAAGAATGACAGAATTTGTTATTTTGACATAAGATTAATTATTTTGAAAACTGTACTTTATTGCTTTAAAAACATGACTCTATGGTTTTAAAACATGATTTAATGGCTTTAAAATAAAGCATCAAATTAAACTTTCCGAAACTAACGTCTTCGAAATAACTTTTTTTATGAACAGGAACTTTTCCAATAAAATGTAGTAAAAGTGAAACTAGTAAATTCTAAATCTTGTCACAGAGATTTCAAAATACCATAATTTTGTGCATGAGTAATTCATGTTGGGAAATTGTGGTAGATAGGTCAAAGATATCGGCAAATACAGGGGGAACAGATCCATCAAGTGTGGAAAATACAGGGGAGACAGGTTCATCATATGTGGAAAATACAGGCTGGGACAGGTTGATCATGTGTGGAAAATACAGGGGGGGACAGATCCATCAAGTGTAGAAAATACAGCGGGGAACAGATCTACCATGTGTGGAAAATGCTGGGGGACAGATTCATCATGTGTGGAAAATACAGGGGGGGACAGGTTGATCATGTGTGGAAAATACAGGGGGGGACAGATTCATCATGTATGAAAATAGTGGGGGAGACAGATTGATCATGTGTGGAAAATACAGGGGGGGACAGATTCATCATGTATGAAAATAGTGGGGGAGACAGATCCATCAAGTGTGGAAAATACAGGGGGGACATTTCCAAAATATGTGG
>JAQHQX010000935.1:0-10433 GCA_034694425.1 Arrhopalites sp. Gr-Col-00791 | reverse complement strand
AGCCCATTGCGACGAACAGACAAATGTGGTGATGTCGGAAATGTTTGGCTTTTTGGGAAGTTTTCCTTGATGATCTGCAAGCGAAATGACTGATATAGAATTTGGTATCGACTTTGTCTAGCTTCCCGTCTGAAAACTTCGTAACCCTATTCTCAACAGCTCTTTCTGGTATTCCAAAAAAGCTATAAATGCTGATTGTTCATCACTTTTACCTTCGCTGGTTCTCTGAATATTTTACTTATTCTTGTAAATTTTGTTGAACAAAGCATTTGAAGTTGCTATTTAATTAAAATTTTCATCCTTTACTACATTTTAAAAATAATTGTTAGACAATCACAACTAATCGAAAATGAATTTTCTAAAAATATTAACTAAGGCATCTTACAACCTCTTGATTTAATTTAATTTAATCGAAATCATAGTGGCCTTCTCGGCTTCAGCGAAATTAGCTAAAGGTGGAAAACCAACTTCTGCCTTCTGTCAAAACTTGTATGTCAACTACGATGTGAGCGAAAATAACTTCGTAGGAGCGTTACTAGACTCCACGTTTCAAAATTGGGAAGACGTTGAATCAGATGTGAGAGAACTGTACGTTGAGTGTATGTAGGGTTCGAAATGAGACAAGTTTTGAGATCTCGAATCTGAACTTGAGACTTCTGAGATTTTTCATGTATCTCATGTATTTTTGAGACATGTTTTCTGTGGCAAACCGAGGAAATGAAATTGTTGAATTAGACTATGCGAAGTGCTCATTTACAATAAATAATCACAAATTAAATTGGGAACAGAAACGATCCACCACCATCATTATTATTTATTATTTAACTTTTTAACTATTGTTATTCATAATTTCGCGTAAGAAAACTAATACTATAAATCAATTCATCGTGGATATGCACTGGGATTATTGAAAGTTGATCGTAAGAAACATAAGTTATCTAGTACATTGGCTTTAAGTCGTGACCGAATTTTGGTACAAATGTAAGCGGCGGATGAAAAGGCACGCTGTGAAATTGCAATTGGTGGAATCTTTAAGTCCACTTCCCTTCAGGTAGACGAATATTGACTTTCACAGTCGGCCTGTACAATCGCACATGTGGAGCTTGATAACCTCAGTCGTTGTATTGTAACTAAAGATTGTTCACAGGAGGATGTATCTCTGAAATAAAATTGTCTGTGGGGCAAATTTGGTGGGAAATACAAAAAGAATTGGGAAATTGAGAATTCAGATGGGAAATAGATCAAAAAATTATTGTAATTTTAACTCATCATGATTAATGGAAATTAATTCATTGGGAATGCATTTGACATTGGAAAGAAATATGATTGAACTTTTCATTGAAAATTGATTTTTTCCAGGTCCATGTGTGAATGACCTGAGCTATTAAAATTTTTGGTTGACAAATCTAGCCGTTTTTAGCACTCACAGGATTGTATGCGTAACTCATCTTGACTGGTTTATGAAATTTTAGCTTAGGCTTCAAGGACCTGCGTTTCCCTAAACGTCAATTTTGAAATTGTTTTCGCAATCTGGATTTATTTGAAGGACCTTCAATGAAGGTACAAATCCTAAATTAAGGAGGAACATTTTTTAAGCTTTGTCCATTCACAATAAATTGAAATGACGAGTTTATTCAAGCTTCAAAGAAATGGCAGCGAGTTGTGCAGTAGATTGAGGTGTGCAAAACCCTTTTATTTAATTATCTGATATCTGACAAAGCTTTTCAACTAGATTGTAATCTACAGTAGGACAAAGATAAAATTCCTTTGGTTAGCTGAAGTTAGTCATGTTTGAGTTACCAACAATTCTGTATTTGTCATCGATGAATAACATTACGATTGACGTACAAAGTTTTCACATCACTTGATTCGTATGTTTTTGCACTGCCTGTTTCCGCTAGATAACCAATTCCATGTCACATTCAACTTTTGGCATTTGCAAATTCAAAGGCGGCACTTTCACAACAAACTGTGGATGCATAATTTGTTTTTCAAAAAAATCTTCATCAAACTCCAGACCTGAACATATTTTTTCGTTATCGGAACTATTAACATTTTATCTAACCCCTTGGTTATGCCCACAATGTAAAAAATTTTGACCACCGTTGACAACGATTTTTAGTTCGGACATTTTGGTTTGGCCCGGGAAACAAAATCCTGAATTCGTATTTGAGCAATTATTGGTTTTTTGATGACCATCACTGGGACGTCATTCTTTGCTCTTGAGACAAAAATTGTCAAGCACCATAAAGCTGACGGTATGTCTCAAAATGCCAGGAGTAGGCTGATGAGTTAGGCAAAGTAGAAATCTAAGAACAATAAAGTGGATTCCCTGCTGAATAAACGAAAAGGTCCGTTTTTAATTGCCATTTGAGGTACGGACATCAAAATTTCTCCAATTCAATTTTCTCCTTCAAAGATAATTGCCTCATGGCCAATATTCCCAACATTTGTTGCTTCACCGGCAATTTTTCATCAATTCTTCTAATCAGGAGTTTGAACTTTTGTACAGAAAACCAACAATCCAATGCATTCATCGTACCATTTTTCAAGTCAGATACAATTGATGATAACAAAAAGAAATTGTCAAAGATGACTACGAAACTAATCAAAATTTGGAATGAAATGTAGCCCAATGCTAAAGCGAGGAAGGGTATTTGGTGGTAATATTTAAATGCAACGAAACTAAATGGAATTGCCAAACCTAAGCCAAATATTTTGGCAGAATAGATTACATCCCCATAGACAATATTTGTAATGTTCGTTATCAACACAAGATTTCTATATTCCAATTTCAGAAATTTGACGAAATTTAAATTTTCATTTAAAATGAAAATCCTGCTTCTTTCTGTAACAAACAAAAAAATTCAATTTTTGTGATCTCATTTTATCATCCCAAAATTCTAAACGAAACGAGCCTTTACATAAATGTAAATATTTAGGAGCGAAGCAGAAAAGGAAACACATCACATCGTTCAAACTTATTTCTAAAAATAGTCAATCCATTTCACATATCATAAAACAACTTCAAAGTGTTTGAAGGTACTTGTGTACTAATTTAGAAGACAAGTACCTTAAAATGTCTGAATAAATTTTGTTTTGAGTAATTTTTACTTTTCGGATATCCCTTAAGGGTGCAGAGTCCGCGACTTGTTTTAGGTTTTTTCCTATTTCATCGGCATTTCTTGACGGAAATGAATGAGATTGGTGACAAAATATGCGTAATGAGATACAGAACAATTGCTCTTGATTACTTTTTTGAATTTTTTTTTGAAATTTTAAAAAAGAATTAACAAAGTTTAAAGTACGAATCACAATTCGAGTAGTTTGAAAATGAGAAAAGTAATCAACAGCATTTAAAGTGTATTCCATTCCGTGTATTTTGACACCGACCTCATGCATCTCCGTCAAGAAATGCCGACGAAATAGGAAATTTTTTAATTACATGTAGGCGTGCGACGTCCACAAATTCCGTGTCTAAAAATGGAATTGCAATTTTTCTCTCTGAAAATTCATTTTTCTCTTTTCCCAGAAAAATCCTTGCCAGCAAGTCACGGAGACTGCAAGCTGCGCAAATATAGACCATCAAATTCAAAATATGTTGTAGTCCGAATTTCACAAAGTGTCCAGTGGATTTATTATGACATTATTTTTAGATCCTTGACCTCTGTATCAGGTCAAACTTTTCAAAAAGCTTTTCCACAGAACAAATTACTGAATATTTTGTAATTGTAGAATTTGTCAGCAATTCTTTGACTATAGCCCTGATTTTTTTCAGAATTTTAGGATGAAAGGGGTCATCACAATGGGTCACTTGGTAAACCTCCTAATTTTGACCAAACGGGAGGTCAAAAACATTTTTGGATGACATTCCCGTACTCAGCAGATCAAAATCTGTCAGTCCAATGCATAAAAACAATAAAAAGTTGACCATACAAAAAAACGATATTTTACATGATGGTGTCAAGCATCGAACTCAGATCCACTGGACACCTTTGAATTCACTAAATACGAGACTCTTTAGAAATTTAATTATGCTACAAGTTGAATATGCATACGCCAACAACAAACGCCTGAGAATCACATTAACGTCGGTACTCTGCACCTTTAATAACTTGAACATGTGTATCGAGTTACTAAAACAAGTAATTCATGACTTCTTCAAGTCAACTTTCCTAAAGAACCACATTACAACTACTGACGTCTACTTAAAAGGGGTCATAATTTTTCATGGGAATAGAATTTATCTTTCTTATCGACATATACCACGTGCTCTAACTTGACGCGAATAATGGTCTAGAGTTTATGAATTGTGTCTAGTGTGTGTGAATGGGCGGTGAATGGTCACTAAAGTTGGTGAATGGTCTCTAAAGTGGATGAATGGTGGTGAATGGGTTGTAAAGTGGGTGAATGGTCGGTGAATGGTGATGAACGACGGTTAATGGGTTTTAGTACGGCCCGACATCGTCTCTGCTTTACACCCAAGTAGGAGCGGAAAAGCTCTACATCAAATTTTTTATCCAAAATGTATTTACACATCACGTTTTGAGTTAACAGGTTGAATGGACTTGTCAGTTATTCATTTTGACAAGTATTTTCAAAGCAAACGTTGTGAACATTGTCTTAATTCACTCGTCAAAATTTTTCTTTAAGCTTTTCTGACAGAATATGTCTAATATACTTGTATATTTGATGGAGTTGAATTAAGACAATGTCCACGACTTTCACTTTGAAATGTTCGTCAAATGAACAACTGACAAGTCCATCCAAATTGTTAACTCAAAACGTGATGTGCAAATACATTCTGGATAAAAAATTTGATGGCATGTAGATTGAAGGCTCACTATTGTATCTTCTCCACTGCTAGTCCAGCGATTAATCTGCTATTAGTAAAGATTTAATAACAGTTCAAATTTTGATACTTCACTGAGAAACTTAATGCATGGAAGGGCCTATGTAAAGGTCAAATAATGCTCCTAATGGTTAGATTCAAAAGAGCCACCACCAAAGGATTCCTAATGATATTTTTGTTGAGTTTTGCTACTTCCATCCCATCATTACAGTTTAGAAGTGGTCACCCGGGGCTACCAAACCAAAAAAATCCTCCAAATCTCCTAAATATTTTGAAATCTGTTAAAGTGTGTCACATCAACCTTTATTCACCAGAGCCGAATGATGTAAGTCGAGTCGTCGTGGAGGAAATCCAAGAGTTCCTTTTCAAGCCAAATCCAAGGGACATAAAGGCAGAACAAATTGGACGTTACTCAACTTCTCGGATGTATACAAGAAATGACACCATGGCTGTCTGGAAAGAGATTCAGTCGATGCACAAATATTCGGACGAAAACTGTGTCGTCATCATCCAGTTGGGTAGCTACCAAGACGAATCCGGCGAACCGATAGTTCTGCAACCACAGGATCTTTTTTTCTTCGGTGGATTCTTCAGTCAGACAGAAGGAATATTTATAAACTTGTTGATTGAGCATACTCGACAAGAAAAAAAGCCTGAAATGGCACAAATAGACGATGTCCATGGGAGGTCTGTATTTTTCTCCAGAATCAAATTGGCGGATGAAATGCAGCTATGCAAATATCCATTTAATTTTGTATTGGTCACTACTGGCAGCTCTATCTACTCGTCAGCTGGTGAAAGGGTTCTTCAATTGAAATTGAAGTGCTGGGACCAACATGAGTGGAACTGGTGCCTCATTGACCTGACATGGCATCTAGGCGAGGACATCGATGTCCCCTCCACATATCAAGCCTTAGCCGAGCAATTACGGAACAATCGAAAACAATTCGGTGGATCACATATTCTAATTGACACGTTGTTTCACGCTGAAAAATTTCCACGCGGAGACACTACAGAGCTCCAGGCATTTGGAGAAAACACACAACATCGACATATTATCGCATCTAATGTTGGGTTCTTAGGCTACATTTACCTACAACTCCATATTGTCAAGCAGGCTAACGGAACATCCGAGAGTTCTCCCTTCGAAAACACCCGCGGCTTCTCCTGCATAAAAGGACGAATCGAGGTACAGCATTAATATCGAATATATTCGCCGATTCTGCATCGTGTCCACTACGGATCCGTAGCGTACTACATTTTCTATGGCAGAAACTACCGCGAGGATGTCGAGTCAATTTTTGCGGACATTATCAAGCCTTTTGGACAAATTTTCTCTGCGCTTCTCCTCCTCTCAATCTTGATCCTCAGTTTGCTCGCCATGTCCACCAGGCTCTACCACCAACAAGATGGCCACATTATTTTAAACTACTTTGAAAACCTTCTTAGGTTTCTTTTTCCGCTAGTGAACCAGATAGACGAGTTAAAAGGTCGAAAAAAGATTGCCGGTCTTCTTTTTCTTACTTGGATCCTGGCAGCATTTTTCTTCAACAACTATTACTTGTGTGTGGTCAGCAGTGAGGCAGTGTCACCGACCATCTCTGCTGAGCCAGAAAAGACACTGGCCGAATTGGATGAGGGGGGATATGTAATCGGCACATTCAACGGCGAACTCAAGGAGTATCTTTATATAATGCTGCTGGAGATGAAGACCCAGAGTGAGGAGGCGCGTGGCGGATCTATACATCTTGATGCAATGGAACTGCTCACGAAGGTCAAGATGTCTGGTGGGAGATCATACGAAATTATAATGACAGCATTCAAAAAGTTTCAGAATGGCATTGAGGACCTCCTCAAGGAGTTGAACGTGATTCTTGAGGAGCTCGAACAAGAAGGTGGTACAGTCAGAGAGGATGTGGAGAAATTTGTGGAGAAGCTATTGAACGACAGTGGAAAAGGGTTAGATGACCTACTCGATTTTATAAACGAGATGAAGGTGGATCAATCGAGCGCATTGCCTAACGGGACTTGGAAGGAATACCACCGTCTCCTTAGGATGGTGAGAGTCGAATTAAGTGTGGATGATCAAGCCGAAAGGTATCGGAAAATTTTTTGCGGGGACCGAATGGCCTTCGTCCAAGCTAAGGAGAAGGGTGAGATGCTAGCGAACGAGATTTTGGTACCTAGAGTACTGAAGAGAAGCCTTTATCATACCGAGGACGCATTTTATCCACAATGGCAGACGTGGCATTTTGAGGGACCCAGCGCTGACATTCTGAGGGATATTTATGAAAGGCTGTTGAATGCAGGGTTTTTCACTTATTGGTCGAAATTTTTTTTGGAAAGTAAGACCAAGAGTAGAGTAAAGGAGTTGCTGCTCCTTTTTGTGGAAGAACTTGAAATCGAGAATATCGATGATCAGACATTGTATGGAGTTAACTATGAGTTTAATTCGATGGGTTTGTCGGATCACATTTTCCAGTCATCTATTTACATTTGTCTGGTCTGTGTCGTAGTAGGAGTGATATGCATTTTACTGGAAAATTTAGTGAGTTTAATTGGGAAATGGAAAAAACGTTTTTTCATGTTTTCAGATAAATTTAGGATTTCTGGAGCTTGATCAAGATCATTTAGGCTAGATTCTGGGAAGGCGATTTGGGAAGAGGTTGTGACGAGCTACAAGTGAATGCGCTCATAACTTCAGGTAATTATATGAAGTTATTCTGATTGTATCAGCTTAACATACCTAGGTCGATAAAACTGATTTTTTACAAGTTTCCCCTTGAAGAAAACCTTATTCCTGACCGACTGTTGGCCAATGCACAGAAAAAATTTACGACAGAAGACGTATAACGGTCCGTCAAGATTATTTCGCCCTTATTAATTTCATATCAAAATATGAATTTCATTTCTGTTTCCGAATAAAAGGATTCAACACCATGAGGAACTTGTTTGAATCGAAACTCCAACTTCTTTAATAGATTTCTTCACCGATGAACTATTAAATCGGAAGTTTTCAGTTTAGGTCAGTTTAATAATGTTTAATCTCTAAATAGTTAGGTTAACGTAAATTAGCATGCAGAAATAATTAAATTTTCAAATATCCTTAAAATTTAATTATACGATGGCATTTTTGTATTTATGTTGTACATGTGTAATAAATAAATGAACAAATTAAACGGAAACGATACAAAAAAATATAAACAGTATAGCTTGCGCTTATGTAGTTTAGGTCAAGAAATTGTGAGCCTAACGCACTCATCCTTCACGACTAGCCGAATGTTAGTACAAGGGAATAGTTTGATCCAAATTATTTCCGTGGAGTGACCCGGTATGAGCTTGTACTAGGATTACCGCACCAACTTGGATTTGACCTCAGGCCCGCAGAATTTCGTATTAATCCCACGCCCTACGGATCTAACCGAATTGGTTTGGTTCATACATCGGGGAATACACAGCGAAATGCTTAGGTGTTATTGGGATTAATGTAAAGTTGGAAAGCATCAAATTCGAATTGGACAATTGAGTACTGTGGCAGGTCTCAAATTTTTTCAGAGGTCAGGGCCCGAGATGATTATTGTGACCTCTGGAGGTCAAAGAAAACTATCACTCGTAATTGCGACCCCTTTAGGAATTATTAAAGGGTGCTATTTTTCTCGGCAGTAAAAATATTGGAAGCAGCAGTAAAAATATTGATCGAGCAGTAATTTTTTAGCAGTCAGTGTTTCCGGATTCATCTAACTGGCTCGCTTCGCTCGTTAATTATCCATATTTACTGCTATTTTCAATATTTTAACTTTTACTTCCAATATTTTTACTGCAAACATATTAACTCATTATTAAAGGACCCCTAAGTAAACTGCCTGCAGAGTTTCAAGGCAATTCCACACGTCATGCTCCAATCTCCTTCCATTATCGTGGAAAAGTGTTAGATGGAAAGATAAACATTTATTTTCGGAATGATAAATTTTATTGCTCAAAAAATAATTTCTTAAAAGAATACAACCTACTCCCAAAATGACGAATTCTATTGCTGAAAAGATTAATGTTAAGAAAAATAAATTCTTTTGATAAAATGACGAAGCTTATTTTCATAAAAAATCTAATGGCATAACGCATATCTTTATTAAATAAAAATACACGTTGCGTTGGTTACCAGTGCTACTTCAAAATTTTTTGAAAAAAAAATTGAACATGTAAACAAAAAATTTCGAAATTAATTCAATTACGCCCGAAAAGGGCCGAAAGGGTGCTGTTTCGGACACACACACAGACATAGCGATTGCATAAGCGAGCTTCGCTCCTAAAAATGAAAAACTTCAACATTAAAAAGTTTACATTAATCGGCGACATTTTCAAACGTACCTTAAATTTTTTGTGTGATCCTCGATCCTTCGAACTGAGCATGTAAATGATACAAGTCCAGTATAAATCCCATAGCAGATTGTGAAGATAACAAATTCCATTCGAATATAATCGATCAAACAGCACAAACAAAATGTTAGCGAATTTTTCCATTGTTGCTCTAACTTGGCAAAAAGGAATAAGGGAATATTTGGATAAAGTATCATCATTCCTACAATCATAAATGTTGCTAGTTGGGAAGGAATTGGTGATATCACCACATACTTCTCCTGCACATTAAGCCCTTTAAATTTATTAGCCAACGAAGTGATTGTTCCATCATCTTCCTTTATCTCAGCTGAATTCAACAGCAAAATACATTCACGAGGGGATTTGATGAAAAAATTCCAACTCCAAAATATACAACAGGATGATGTTAAAATAACAATTCCCTCTAAAGTCAAGTAAATTGGATCGCGCATCAGTTGGGGATTCGAGTAGAAGTCTTGAATCACCAGAAAAACATCAGCGAGACTTCGAACAATCACAAATATCAGTAGCGACGTGTAAATGTAGCGAGAGGATTTGGTAGACTTTTGCGTCGCTTTCAAAGTCTTTTTATCAAATTCGATAGGGGTTACATTTAAAAATGAAGATAAATTTAGATGAAGAAATTGCAATCGTAAAAGATTTTTAGTGAGCATTTTTCTCAAGCATTTCAACAAACGCAAGTTTTTTTGGTGTACATTCAAACTCGTTGACTGTTTAGAATGAAAAACAGTAGAGGAAAGAAAATGTCAAATGTGAATCAAAACACAAAAGATCATTTATTTAAAATTCGCAATTTTTTTATATACAGTTTTCCAGGAAGGAAAACAGTATATAAAAATATTTGGAAAATTGTCCCTTATGGAACAATTTGAACATTTTCAAAAAGGGTAAAAGGATACAGCCCAAATTTTGGTTGCCTGAAGAGGCGGAACAAAAAAGAAAATTAAAGGTTACTGAAATTTTGAAATTGTAGAAAATTACAAAAGCAATTCAGATCTCAAGTGAGCTGCATGTAGGGCGAATCTATTTCAAGTCGACTCAAGTGGAAAGAAAAGGAAGAACTCTTATCTGAGACGAATTTTAAAAAATTGGAAAAATTGATCCTCTGGCCAAAATGGTAAATTGTTTGTGGAAGGTTTCAGTCAGAATTTATGGGGTTCCATAAACATCAAGACAATTACGTGAT
>JAQHQX010000934.1:0-10438 GCA_034694425.1 Arrhopalites sp. Gr-Col-00791 | reverse complement strand
TTAAAACAAAAATTGGTCCAGGTGATATACAACATGGGCGCAAGCTCAATTGTTTTTGTCGGATATAATTCATAACATTGACGATATTATATGTCCCAAAAAAATCGGATTTGCCAAGAAACTTTTCGAATGGTTCCTGTCCATGTTCTTCGTATTAAAGGACCGAGCGAGCAAAGCCCAAATTCTAAATTCTAAATTTTTATATTCGTTCTTGGTTTTTACTTGAACTACTCTTCCTGTATTTTCATAAGGAAAATAGTCTCAATGTCACTAAATATAGGGTCGCATCAGGTATTTACGCTGTGTAGGTATCTAGCAATTCGAAGTTTCAATTTGAGCTTTGTGTTTATACACTACAGCCCCTGAAAAATGTTGGCTCATGAAACATTCACCAACACAATAGCCAATAATCAGTCGCCATATAAGATCTTGGAACAAAGTACAAAAAGGTTCAAATTTTGCCATTTACATAATTTCCTTCCAATTTTTGAACCTGTGGCAACTAGTGCTATACGATTCTAGAGTGAACTTGAGGCCCCCTTCAAGTGTGTTGAGACTTCTAGTGAATTGACGGACTTCTGGAATACGGTTTTAGAGAGCCCTCCAAGTGTAATTGAAGAGAACATGCAGACTGCGGTTATTGACATTTCACCAGTAAAAAATTATTGCTTTAAAAGAATTCCAAAACAGCTTACTTTTACTCCCTTCAAAATTCATTCACAATTTTTCCTCGGGCTGTCAGGAAAAGATCGAGACGTCATCGGTGAGCCCTTAACGTGTACTAAGTCTCCATTGCGACATTGTGTGGATGTTCACTTTGAAGCACTTTAAAAATTAATGTTTTAAGACAATACCTAGAAATTTCAAATTTCAAAAGTTTAAAAATTCCCTCACAATTTTTTCTAGGCCTGTCAGGACAGGGTCAATGAGGTATAAGAGCCTTTAACATCTACTTTAAGTCACTGAGACTTGGTGTAAATATTCAATTTTAACTTAGTTAAAAATTAATTATTTGTGAAAGTCATCATGAAACCGATACTTTGTAACCTTCAAAATTCGTTCACAATGTTTCCTCGGGTTGTCAGGACTACGACGATAGGTGATCAGTGAGCCTTTAAGGTGTACTTTAGGTCTGCACTAAAGCTTGGTGTGGATGTTCACTTTTAACTTCGTTAAACATTAATTTTCTATTAATATTAGCAACTCAAAAAACTTCTACAGCTTTAGTTGTACCAATGTTTAAGTCAATCAGAGCTTTTTTAAACGGCCTTTACTTTAACTAAAGCAGAATTGATGCAGCAAAATGTTCACGAATTTGATTTTTTAAATTTAAAATTCGGCGGAAACTTTTCCAGCCGACGTCAGCCGCCGCCGCCGATCATATTTTGGTCAGCAGCCGCCGCCGAGCGAAATTGGTCGGCTCCGGAGTCTGAGGTTGGTATAGCTTTTCTTTTGTCCGTTTAAAGTGAAGAAGGGCGCTTACATAGAGTTTGCAGTCGAAATCAGAATCATGAAGACATCCTAGCATAATCTACTGAAAGGAATTATTAACCATTTTAATTGACTCGTATAACTAAATAGGATCACAAATCTCTAAAAAAAATGAAATTTAGTATATTTAAAGTTACTGTTAGTAGGATTCACGCACATAAACGTTCGTGGGTTTTGGCCACTTTTGGCGGGTAAAAATCAATCCTTGCATAAAATCACTGCTCAAAATTAAATTGTGTAAAAGTAGAATATGAAGAATCAGATCCAATGCAATTCGAAGCATCTGAAAGAAACTCAAATTTCCGTTTCGGTTTGAGTTTCCTGCCTTCAGTGAAAGCTGATCAATCCATGAGCAGAGCGACAATCTTCAGCTTTCTAATTGTCACCAGTCAACCAGTAATTACAGATTTAGTTGAGGTTGTTTTTGTTGGATCCTAGTCTACAATAAGAGGAGGCAATTCCAAGAGAGATTTGACACCAGAAATATGATGATGAGGGGTGCTACCCTCTTGAGTACTAAAACCCCACCCAACCGGACACCCATTGGATGTGTTGCCTTGATAACCTTTTCGTCCCCGATATTCCTTCTCCCAACCATCAAAGTGGCAGCAAGACATCGAATCAGATTTCGTGACTGCTCAAATACTTGACCCTGAGCTCCATACATGACCAGATCCAATAGTGTGAAGCAAACCGCATATACAGAAAAGAATGCAAGGATGAGAACTCGTAACAGATCGTCGCATCGAATTTTGACACTGACGTATATGCACACGACATGCATGAAGACATTGGAAACAGCGTAGATGGGCCACAGAAAAGGCGCCAAATAATCGTCATACACGGAATGCAGGATCTGTAATTCCTTATAAATCTGAATTAACTCGGTGAAATTTCCTTTTGAATTATTCCTCCATTGGCATTGGATCCTGCGTACAAATTATTACAGTCGAGTTAGATTTGAGTCAGTGGTCGCCATTTACCAAGATTGAACCAATCTCGAAAATGGCATTTTCAGGGTTTTCCTTAAAATTATCGTAACTATTTTTGATCGTGCTCTGGCCAAAGCTGGGTCATAAATATGTAGCAGTTTGAGGCGGGATCAAAAATTTGACAGAGTAAAATTTAATCTCTAATGAAAATATCACATAAGGATTTTTACAAACTTTAAGTTATTGAGCCAATGAACGTGGATCAAGCTGTAGAGTACAAACATGAAATTCCAATACAGCAACAACCGGAATAAGTTGCCCATGTGGTAGAAGAGCTCGTAGATGCCATAAAAACCTCTTTTCATCCACTCCAATTCATCGTCTTCTTCCACCAGGAGATGGTATAAATATCGTGTACTTCTGGGGTCTGTCAGGAATATCAGCACTAACATCAAAAGGTTTCCTAAAATAATTGGTATTTTAAACCTTAAAATTTTGCCCAGAATCTTTTCCGTTACTCCCAGTTCCACCTTAAATTCTTGAGGTTGTTTGGAAAACACCACTGAAAACAATAGAAAATGTGGAAACATCGTGAACAACAAGGTGAAAAATGTCAGTTAGCAGAAAATTTTGGAACTTAAATGAGATTTGATTTGCAAAACTGTCCAAAGGTTGTGCAATAGCTTCTGTGTTCAAAAACACCGCTCATGATTCTGTCACGCGACTTATTTTGTCGCAGCAATTGGATCCTATACTTTATCCACTACCATATGATTTAGTTTCTTCCCTATAAAATATTTGTGTTCCACTATGACGACGTCCTGTAGCAGATCATATGAAATTCAAAGGACCCTATCGGGTAAGTGCACGGATAAATATCTCTGTAGTCCTTAATTCAAAATTTGTGAAAAAAATGCAATCATCATGAAAAAATGTGTAGAATGTTCTGGTGACTTTAGTTTTAGCTTAGCGATACTCCAAAATCCGAATTCGGGATGTTTCCGGAAAAAGATCGGAAAATACCGGGTTCATCAAATTCAACTTTAGTCAATTGTGACGAAATTTCATAGACCAATTGAGCCTTGACTTGAAACACAAAATACGGAGGTTCAAATTTTTTTTGACCTGTGTGACCTCTACGGGTCAGTTTGTAAAATAACCTCTCCTGATGTACTGATGGGTCACAAAAAATCCGAAAAAATCATGTTATGGTTATTGGACAAGAACATATTAAACAGTACAAAATCTGTTTTCAAAATAACCCCATACCGTGACCTCCAGAGGTCACTGAAAACTTTGGTTCACTGCAGAGGTCATCAGTTTCACAGTCGGTTTATACAGAATTAAGAAATAATGTTCACCATGATCTGCTCTGTCTACATAATGTTTTTCAGATTTTTGCGTCATACAGGGTCACCAGTATAGGTCACTTTGCAAATTGAACTCTGGATGTCACCCACTGGGTCAAAAAAATTTGATCTCACAATTTGAGTTGTGGATGGTGTGAATAATTTGTGTGGCAACTATCACGAAAATTCGTTGACACAGTTCAAAGTTAATAATGGAATCGTAATTTCAACAATTTTTTTGCTAAGAAAAATGCGTTTTGGAATTAAATAATTAAAACTAGTGGACATGCTTGCATACCCCTACAAAAGCTCAAATTAAACACAAAATTAGTGATGCTTCAAGAGTATACAAGAGATAAAGGTGTGCCAGCATATCCACTATTTTTATTTTTACAAAATAGATTAAACAATAGTCGTCTTTGGAGCGCGGGTGTTAGCAGGACAAGTTTTCATGTGCAAACTGTTGGATTAAAAAAAGGTTAAAGGTGAAAGGCTATTCTCAACTCACCAGAAAGTTTGTCATTGGTCACTATAAACTGGTTGAGTAACCTCGTGAGCAAATGTCTTTTAGCAAGAGTATAAATTGCTAATGCTGAAAGATGGATGTTTGCGAAACCAAAAATCAAGTCAACGGCAAAGTAAGCGGGCTCTCGTTTCAGGTCATGGGACCAAATTTGGAATAGACTGGACACAACTTTTTTGAAAGTATCCAGAAAGTGAATCAGAATATAAAAGACACGCAAATAGATTTTGGGATTATCAAGGTTGATGTTTTCAACCACCTCATTGAATCGACTCCACTTGATAGGGTAAAATCCCATAGAGTATCCCAAATTCAATAGGTTTTTCAGTTCCCTGTTGATGATAGTCGAAGACATTTGGAAATACTTGTAAATTTTCACAAGTTTCAACTAGAGTTAAATGTTCAAGTTGGAAAACGAAAAAAATAGTTTTGTAGAATGACGAAGGACATTAAACAAGTTTCTGGATGTTAAAAATATGACTGTCAGAAAGATTGGAAACTTGATTAATGGAGTTTAACAATTCCCTAGCCAGGAATAAGTGGATGCGTAAATATTTGCTTGGAATCAATGCAGTTAATACAAAACTGTTAAAGAAGAATGGTCAACAATTCCGTTTAATTGGGTTTTGGTAAATAGAAATTGCGGTTTGGACGACCTGAATCGAGGACTGTTTTTTTGTAATTTCACTTGGAGACTCAATTAAATTGAGACAATGACATAATTATTGAGATGAATATTTGGAAAAAAGAAGGTTTCAAATAAGCATTGCTACACCAGCACTTATTCGGTACATTTCAATATAATGTGTAAGCATATTATTAGATATAATCTCTCTCAATTACTCCGCAATGATAGTATGAAAGTTGTTCATATGAATATATGCCATTATATCAAAAAAATGTACAATCAGAAATGAATAATGATGAATGGACAAGGCCCGTTTAAACACTGAATAAAGCAATTGAATTGAATTGAATCTTCACCAGAATGACATAATTTTGCACAGTGGATCTCATTCAAAATTCAAGACTTGAATTTGAAGTGCTTTGAAAAATCCTGAAATCAGGGCAATATTTTCAAATGAAAACTTAAGTTGCAGGTACCCAAAGTATGTTGTATATTTATCTAGTCGACTCTTCTTCTGCCAGTGCCCACAATTCAAACTTTGAAGCTAAAAAGATGATCATCTTAAGACAAAAAGTAAAAAAAGATATTCTATGATGATTCACTTGGCCGCACTTGTCCATGTCGTTCGAATTACGAGCGTTCAAATGTAAACTAGATATTTTGAAAGTTGGCCAAGGAGACGCCGCCAGACTGAAAGTTGGCTGATAACGAAAATTGAATCAACTATTATGCTCTGGTATTGGACAGCCTGTTTATTCCTGACACTAACTACAAAGGATTCCTTTGTAAGTAATTATGTATTCTAAGAGGTCTCTTGGAGGTGGATTCATTTTCGGCAATTTTATCACATGTCACACACTTTAACACAATGTAGTGAAAATCTTTAATATAAATGAAGTCCATACCTTTTCTTAAAGAGCCTTGTTTCTTGCATCAGATATGAATCTTTTTTTACTATGCACTTGTAGGTAAACTCAACTTTAACGGAAGCTCTAAACTCTAACATTATAGTAGCCAAACTCAAATGGTTACTTGCCCACATCAACCAACAAAACTCACCAGCAGGTGGTCTATAATTTTGTGCTGGAATATTACAAGCGAGGACCAAAATTCCTTAAGATTATCGAAATGACGCAGGCACGTTTTAGACGCTACAAATTAATTTGATAATTTACAGAAACTTCATCTATCACAGATGTCACTACAATTTTGATGAATCCACAACACCACGATGCTGTATCAGTTGAGACCGACAAGGACGAAGAATATGAGGCGGTGTTTGGAATGCGCAAAACTGACACATCTACAAAATCCACTTTAGTTCCAACGAGCAGCACACATCGCGCTATGAAACAGTCCAGCCAGAAGGGAAGCAAGAAAGGTACTCGAGATATGCGACGAAAGGAAGATGGATACAAGAATTATAGCGACAGAAATGCGGATTAAGCGAAAGAATCGAAATTGACGCCATTACTATTAGTAATTCGATATTACATGGTTGAATTCAATCTTTCTGGTACTCGTAAGTTCACATCCCCGTAAGTATTTAGTTTCGAAGTAGCCAAATAGTTTACTGGTTCAAAGGATCATATTAAATAGAACAAAAATTTCAAAAATGTTCTGTTGATCAACATGATTAGATTTTACTAATCAAAATATATTTTGTGTTTGTCGACACTTTGAGATATGTCGGCATGTGAATGAGAACTGTAGAATCGAAATGTAACTTGTATTCATTTGTCATATCCATACTTTATCGTTAAAGTAAACTAGAAGACATTCGGTATCACTTTTCAAAATATTTATTGCAGCAATTTTATTTTCTCCTATTAATTTCAATCCCATATTTTTAACAAAGTAGTTATATTATGCATCAACTATCAACCATCACCCATCGACCACTCACACGCTGTTACAGTAGTCTCTGGATCGATAGGTCGATAGGTAGATTCTAAACCAAGATAATCATTTATATAATCCAACTTTGTAATACAATGAAAAAGTCGTCTATAAATTTCAAGAAATGGTGGTCTTTTCCATGTCTCCGCAAACCAACATTCCTTCATGATGATATAACTGAAAGTCATATTTAATTTAAATCATCATCAATTTTTGAACGTACCATGAACATTTACAATTTAACTTTGACAAAAGTCTTTGTTAGACTATCAATGGTAGTGGTTTCAAATACATTAGATTTAAATTGATTCAGATAATATTACATTTCATTAGTTGCAAATTCAGGTTTCCCCATTCGATATCCATTTTCAAGTTTCTCAATGAATTCACGACTGAATTCATCTCCAGCAAATGGATTTTGACCCAACGAAAATATTTCGTAGAGTAAAACTCCAAAACTCCAAACATCAGCTTTGGTCGAATATTTACCGTCTCTTAGAGCTTCAATTGGGTACCATCTCCAAGGAATTTTAGACTGCAAAACATTAACTTTATTTAATTTTTATTGAGACTACGTTCATCTACACGCTCCTCTATGTATCCGGATTTCACTAAATGACCATGTGCAAACATGCAGCAGATTCAGTTGCAATAATCATCTCATCAATAAATCCATAGATTGCATAAACGTCTGAGGTCAACATTTTTTACGCGACAAATGTTTTAAAAATATTCATTCAGCATTCGAATAGGAAAAGTTGTTGGTTGAACAACTTGGTGTTCTCCATTCTGCACATTGCAGTCTTGTAGGTTGGCTTTGGATTTAAGGAGGGTTGTGCAGAAATCAGTTTGACCTAATGAAATTCTTTGCTTGTGATGAATACAGATTTTAAAATGAAAGTTGCGACCTTTTGTTTTTTAATGTAATTGGAATCAAGGAGAAGGAGAGATGAGAGTCCAAAATCTCCTATTTTGACTTCCATTCGATTTGTGAGGAACACGTTTCGAGCTGCTAAATCTCCATGAAGAACCTATAAAGATTATATTTTTGATGGAAAATATTTCGAATTAAGTAAACATTCAACTGATGGACTCGGCAACATTTAATTTAGGTTAAAGTAATCGCTGACATTTTCAACAAGAACAAGACCATGAATAGGTTGGTAAGCAGCCTCAGCAATCTCTTTTTAAGAATTTAGTACTATTTCTTATTGAGTTTTATGAACAAAAGTCATATCCATTTGAAGAAATTCATGTTCATGAATTTCTCAATATGTACGTATTGATATTAGATCTTGATTTTGTAAACTAAATAAGGAATGTGTTTAGGTGTTTTAGAAGACATTAATACATTTGAATTTTCATCTCACATCATTTCAAATGAACACGAATTTTTGTACAGAGATTCTAGAACCAAAGAGGGAATGTGAACAAGACTTGAACTTGATAACGATGTACTCACCTTCTTTTTACTAAGAAAATTCATACCATTGGCAGCATCCCGTGAAAACTTTAGCAAATCCAAAGATGAAATTGTTCTTGATCTACTCGTCTCATCCGGACAACTGAAGGATAAGACCAAATCATTAAGAAATTTATGGACGAGAAAACTAAAACCGAAAATGTCAGCACAGTTTAAATTGCGCAACTCTAGTTCACACAACAAAACAGGAATTGAGTTTGTATAAATGAAATTCGGTTCTCAAAAACTGACTTAAATGGAAGCGTCTTTCATCTAATAATAGGTGGGACTAATAGGTGGGACTAATAGTAAAACAGATTTTATGAGTTGGTGGGCCTCGTAATGAAAACGATAGTCAATCTACGGATTTACTTTACAAGTTGCTATTTCAGAATTATACACAACAAACAAATGTCTTGGCTGTAAATACATTTCACTGTCAGCCACCCCGGAAGTAAAATTCAAAAGTATAGATTAAAACCGAAATGTTCATCTGATTAGGGAGTAATCTTCCCAGTAGGTTTTGATCGAAAATTGTTCTACAGGAGACTAAAATATTTTATCATTTGTACTTTTTGGACTTACGTTGCTGCAAAGTTGGAATGAGTTGGGAGAAACATATTTTGAAATGAGCTTCGATTTCGCCTGAGAAAATGTTGAAGATCACCAAGAGCGCAGAGTTCCATTGCAGCCAAAGCTTTTCCTATGGAAAGTGAATATAATTTAAATTATTTAACATTCCCACAGAAGACTAGATGTCAAGCTTAACTTATTCACACTATTTTGGCACCAAATTAAAGTTATCCACAAAAATAACTAAAAAATTGAAAGAACTTGCGTTGTTCGATGCTGCTGGTGCAGGCAGCGACCAATGAGACGATGTTCGGATGACGACCAACATACGACATGATTTTAATTTCAGACAGAAATCCCAAAAATACTGAAAGGTTAACATCTGGTTTTGTAGTCTTGATTGCTGTGATTTGTTTTATCCCGTTGATGTAAGTCACTCCTTTCATCACTACTCCGAATTCACCCACACCCAACATGTGAGACTCATCTGGAGACAAAAGTAACAATTTATGTCCATTTCAAATTTTAAATTCAAGGGCTTTAAAATATTTTGAAGTGTGTACAGTGCATCATATCAAAACAAAAGTGTCGCTCGACTCCAATTGCTTCCAAGCAATAATGATTTTTACTTTGCACACTCCCTACCCACTCCCACTATCTTATTCGAAGGTGATCCCAATCACATTAGCAAGGACCTGGTGTGTTCGTATCTTATAAGATATAAAATCTAACTACCACTTCAGTCAAAGAGGGTGCAAATGTTTAAGAAAACGACAGAAAATTCGTTAAACTTACGCTGAAAACTCAAAATACGACAGAAAAGGGTAAAGTTTAGGGGCACTTTCAAAGAGCCAGCAAAAAAGTAAAATGAGCCAAATACATTCAAAGTGTAGCTGCTTAAGATGTGAAATGAGACTTTGTGGGTAAGGAGTGGATGATGTAAAAACTGATTTCATACTAAATTGATATGTGCAATACGCTGCCACTCGTCATGGTGACCAGAGAATATCCCAGCATCGAATCACGTTGTGAAATCCGAGTTCGAATGTGTGTTGTAGATTGGAATGTATTTTGGCTTTAGCAGAGGAAACGCTTAGAAAATAAAAACAATTTACCCGGCTGAATCATATTTCTTGGTGCTTCAAGGGATCTGTCATATGGAAGCGAGTAGATGGGAATATTATTTAAATGTTCCTCAGTACCACCAGGGGCATCCAAGTGCTTTCCATTTCCTTTAAAAAACGTATCCACTTCTTGTTTTGTCAAGTTCCTCATCTGATTCCCTAATCGGAATCTTAGGCCAATGGCAAATACAGTTAGAAAAATTATGATGGCAGAAACTACCGTAATCAGTGGAATCATCCAACTTGTCTGGTTACTGTCACCAACGACCAAGTTTTCTGTTTGAAAAAACCAAGGTGTAAATTGAATATTTGTTTTAGAAGTGACACGCTGGAAGTAAAGAATGAAGTTCGATAATGACCACCTGCTCGAAAATTGATTGGTCTACTTGCATTAATCCAACTGTAAGAATCTTGAATTCCACCGAAACAATAAATTTTCTTAATATTTGAATTGTTC
>JAQHQX010000933.1:0-10451 GCA_034694425.1 Arrhopalites sp. Gr-Col-00791 | reverse complement strand
ATTCACAAAGGAGGGTGCACGCAACAGGGGTACCCTGCCATGTTAAAAAAAGCTGCCGACAGCCTCCCCCATTTTTAGGAGCGGGCCGTAGGCCCCCGCGACTAATGTAACTGACTTTCCCCGGATTCCGTCCGTCAAATTCCCCGGATTCCGTCCGGATTCCGTCCCATAGATCTTTTAATTAACTTCTGCATTGGCGAAAACATATTTGGAGCATAAAATGTCGAGAAAATGATTGTAAAAAGTTTTTTGAGGAAAAATTGTCCAAATTAAAAAAAATGTTGACTTCAAATTTTTTTGTAAATATTCGCATGCGCCATGGCAACATTCTTGTTCTAATAATATTTACAGACGGAATCCCACCGAAAGGAGTCTAAATTTCCACATTTCCCCCCCGGCCCGCTCCTTTCGTCAGCGTAGCGACATGAGATTTTTTGATATTTTCTTCCCAGGAACCCGTTTCACTTGATTCCCGAGTATCAGTCCTTTAAGTTGGAAAACAAACCCGCCAGGTCACATCAAACACCGATTTTCGGGTCGTTTTTCCAATTAAATGACCATTTTGAAGTATTTAAAAACTTTTTTGTCTTTTTATCTGGAATTTTTATATTTGGCATAGAGATTGATATTCAAATGGGACAGTTTTTGACCAAGTATCAAGTTGCCCCCATGTGACTCCTGACTTCCACAGGACCAGCAACTGGAATTAGATATTTGACATGTTCAAATTTAGGTTATGGAATTCAAATTATTTTTAGCTTAAAGTGGAACATCTGAATATTTTTCACAGTTAAAATCAGAATTTTTCATAATGGCACCTCGTAACGACAATCAAGAACATTTATCACAATGAGGAGTTACGATTGGGGGTAAAATGAGTTGTCGCACAAGTTCTTGGTTTTTGGATATGTTATTCCCAATAAAAAACTACATCTAAATCCGGGGGCGCCAAAAAAGTTAATGATAAACAAGCCCGCCAGGCGGGATAATGTAAATCTTATTCCAATGAAAAACTCCAAAAATGACAAAGTGTTCGGTTGTGGTGTAGGAGAACGAAACATACTAAAAATTCGAAACCTCTAGACAATGACCCCAAGTTTTTGAGAAAGTGACACAACCGCTACATTGGCGGTAACCCGCCCACCGCATGAAACCATGAACACTTATTGCTGTGTGCTAGAACCGTAACTTAAACGATGAGAACATCCAATTGAGTTGTTCAAAATACTGAATCGAGCCATGGGAAACTTGATTTTGGCCCTTCAAACTGATAGTAAAAGCGGCTGACCTCCAGATGTCACTCCAGAGGTCACTTGGCCAAATGATCTCGACTGGTGCCCTCGTAGGTCACAAAAATCCCAGAAAAATTAGACAGATGTGTAAGAAGATGGGAAACAATATTGCTGTTTAGACATAATCGAAATATGTGACCCCGTGACTTTTACACTAGTTCTCCTGCAGAAATTTTGATGCAGTTTTGGATCCACCTTGTAAATCAGTCAAAAAAATATTTTCAAACTTCCTTTATTTACTTGAGTATTTTGACATGAAGGAACGATTTAACTTGAATCCATTTGGGTGTAAATTAGATTCGTCAAGAAAAATCTTGATGGAAATTACTTTGAGGAATTTGAGAAAGTCGCGCGGACTCACCATCTCCAACTCGTTCTATTCAATGTCAGTTGGTCGACAATTATTTGGAATCCAAATTTTGGATGAATGAGATCAATTGTGTGAGTCTTGGTGTTTTTGGTGGATTTGGAGCAATTCGATTGTCCTTGTCTCATCCTCTGTTTGCAATCATCTATTGTTTTTTGTGTATAATCGCCGTCATCATCTACATTGCTGAATTCAACTCTGCTTTTGCTATTCCACACAAGATGGAGGAGGCTGTGCAAAAAGTTTTGGTCAAGTCACAAAAGTTCAGATTGAGGGAGGATAGGGAATTTTATAGAATATTCTGCTTGTCGATTCCATATTTGGGAGTCAAATGTGGAGAATTTTCGACTATTGAGAGAGCCTCAACTCCAATTTTTGTTGGTTTCGTCTGTCAAAAGATTGTTGATCTTCTCCTTACATTTTCATTTTGATTTCACTTTTATGTTACCATTTCTAGTGTTTGCTAGACCTTGAAAAGGACCTTTGTGTACTTGGTGGAGGCTGAATGAAAAATTGCTACAATTTTTGACAGCACATAAAAAATAGAAAATCTCACATAAATGTGTTTTCGTTTTTCTCTAACGACACTCGCTTCAAGCAAACAAACCTCAGTCAATTAAGCGGTTTTTATGTGTTGTTTAATATATACCCCATTACAAATTGTCAGTTCAAGCTGTCCATGAACATGTTTGCATTTTTATGGAAAAATCTGTATTCCCTTTTTGTTTTTATTCATTTTAGAAAGGCTACTAATTTTGGCGCCAACAAAATTTGTACAATTGTCAGCAAAAATGGTAATTGGTCAGCAAAGTTAAGTGTTTTCGGAAATTCTCTAACCGCTCTTGCTTAATAAATCAAACTAAAATGCACTGATTTGATCAGTTAAAGTGTAATTTTATTGTTGAATGAATCACTATGAAGATGCATTGACAACATCAGCATGAAATTCATAACCATAAAATATATTTGGTTGCACAACCCAAAAATTTGTTGGATCATTAATGAATATTGAGGTGCTACTCACAAAATATGGATTAGGATTAGTAATTAATTATGGTGATTGTTTCAATTTGGAAATTGGAAAGTTTGAAAAGAATTAAATGAGAAATTATTGATAAATACAATTTACAATTTTAGTTTTTAATTAGGATTTAGTGTAGTCAATACTATAGAACAAGATGGTAGGTGATGTGAATAATAAAATAATTTCATTTAAAAAATCACCCAAAAGAATTTAAATATTAATGATTTTTCACAAAATTCTTTCCAAAGCATTTGATCTCGACTCTAAGACTTTTTACTTGTGATGAACAAGATCTTCGAGTCGAGACGAGTTGCAAAAAATTTTGTGATCTTTTCAAATGAAGTCATAAGATTAGATTAGAACCAAAGAACCCAATCGGTTAAGACCTTAACATTTGGCCTGCAAAAATGAACGGGAAGGCGGACATGCACCCGCTAGATCCTCATAAAATCTTGAAGAGCATCAAATTCTGTGTCAAATTTGGGTCTATCTAAAACCCATTCTCCACAATTCTCCGCAATTCTCTCACTTTGTCGACAATTCTCTACAATTCTATCACACTTCTTCACAATTCTTTACAATTCTCTCACTTTGTCCACAATTCTCTCACTTTCTCCACAATTCTCTCACTTTTTCATAACTCTAGTGAAATTGAAAATTTGCTTTTCCCCATTCACATTCACAATCACTGGTGCCTCGCAGTTGCGAAACTCAAGTGGAACACAATTTATTGTAAAGTTTCAAGTTTTAATTAGTGTCCTATTTTTTATTAATGTTTTTTTAGATTTCATAGAGCTATTTACCAAAATGAAACTCATAAAATTTTGATGCGGCTTTATTTACAGGTTTCAATTCCATGAATCCTCAATGGAACTTGAGTAGCAAAATGCATCTAGATGTAAAGTCGTTTTTGAACAAATGGTTGAATTTGGAAAACGATTGGACAATGGAAAATATGCCATCTTGTCAACAAGAACCTGACGACACGGAAAACTGTGGTGAGTTAAAAGCCACATGAATTCTGATAAAGCCTTCTCAGGGTATAATTATGTAACATACTAAATCAACATCTTACTTGGCATGACTTACGCTTTAATTAGTGCGCTGGTTCCCATATAGTTTAATCAATCAATCCACTTCATTGGACAATATGGGTTTGACTACCACCAAATTTGATTCCTCATTTTTTATTGCAGGACTTATTTGCTTGTCAATTTCGTTAGCAATTACAACAAATCAACCTATTCCTATTGCTATTGACTTTAAATGATTTCGTCAAGAGGTGCTTGGCATAATAATTGGAAAATGTGATATTCACACTACCAGTGAACAGCGCCAAAAGAAATGTGGTGTTTGTGACCGATTGATTCCAGTGGGTTTAAAGAAGAACTGGGACAAAAATCTCAAAAGATGCCACCAGTAATTTTGAAAACCATTAATTCACACCCTATTTTCAATTTGCAATTATAATCTGCTACATAAATTAAAATTCGATTTATATTAATACATTCTAGATGTGGCGTTTGGAAGCATCTGTCCTGCATTGCCCGTAAGCTGGCTGACAATCAAACACCTCAACAGTCATATTTGTGTTACAGTAACACAATTGAAAAGGCCTCATTGAGGCCTTTTCAATTAAATTAAAAGTCTATTAGGTTGAAGTTGTTAATTATTAAATTGAAGGTTTTCATTTCCTTTTATCTCCTAATTTATTACAATATAAATGAATTCTTCAAACTTTGTTAAAGTTTCACATTCAGATACTGAGTGAATTACAACAGAATTTTTTAATTGTGATCGTATTAACGTGTAATTAAACGATGACCTTGGTAAACAATTTAATTTTAATTTTAATTTCCATTTCGATTGACGTCGAAAGAAACTACAATGAAATGTATGTGCATGTTTCAAATTAGCTGAATCCAAATTAAATTAGAAAATGTATTTAAATTGTAAATTTCTAAATTTTTAGTTGAGCTCAACTCAACCAACGGGAATTGGAAGGAAGTCATGTCGTTCTTTTCGTCGACATTTAAATTTACTTTTGGAAATGAGTGTCAGACTGATGGTAATTAAAGTGTATAAGACTGTGGATAGGACAAGGAGTAGAATAATTAGCCAAGATTTTGAAGTGGTTAGTGAGCCCTCAAAATTATATTCAAGTCCTTTGAGAGCCATCAAAAAATTTGAAACTTTGAAATAAGTTTCATTTCCAGATTTTCTTAGTTGTCCACCAAATTTAATTCCGATCTTAAATATTTTGAATGAATATTCACCAATTCCCCAAATGGGTAATGAGAGAATGTGACCATCCAATTGGTAATTACCTTCAAATTCACAAACCACAATTAAATCACATTTTAAATTTCCAGTTTCTAAATCAAAATTTTAAATAAGCTCAAATCTTACCTGTAATTTCTACAAGAGGAATTAGAAAACTAATTTCAATTTTCATGGCACTTAAATTTGTATCCAAATTTTCCATCTCAAATTCAGCCCACTTTGAAAATGTTGTATTTCTAAAAGGTTCAAAATTTTAATTCACATTCAATGTGTAAAAGATCAAAAATCATTCAAACTATTTTTCTAAAAATTGTAAAAAGGTTTTAATTAAGTTCAATTTTTAACAAATTTCAAGCTTAAGAAGAATTAAAATAAATATAGCTTGAGTTGAGGTTCTTAAGCAAAAAATTAAAATTCCATTTTAAAGTTAATTGGTTAACTCACTTCATTTGAACCACTGCATTTATAATAGAACTGCTGACATTGCAATTAAATTTAGGTAGTACAAAATGATTCAGATTAGTCTCAATTAAACTTTGACGAAAAAGTCTAATGGAATTTTCCACCATATTTCTTACAAAATCATCTCCTAGTCGACCATCTAAAGTTAAAATAATTGAAATTAAATCTTTGAAATCGGTATCTGGTACAATCAACGTTTCCATTTAACTTTTTGATTTTTTCATGGAGATGAACTTACCAAAAGATTCTACATTTCTTCTATTTACTTTCAATTCTCTTTTAGCTGAAGAGATCTGAATTGTAATTAAAAATAAATTTAAACAAATTAAATCTTTTACTCGACATCGTCCACTGGCCATTTAAATTTAATTGCTAAATTCCATTTTAATGATGAATCAAAATTAGTTTTTGAATTCTAAGATAATTCTACGAAAACAATTAGAGCAGATTCCTTGACTTTGATGAATGCGGACAGCTCAAGTGAGTTCTGATGTCTGAGATGAATTTCTCGGGAAAGACAACATTCACATCGGGAAATTGAAAAAGCGAATAAAAAATTATGGGAGAATTTTCAAAGTGTAGAAAAAAGAAAAAAAATTGAAATGTTCGAGGCTTAAAGAATTAATTGGGAATACTACACGATTAATTTGTGGATGATGGGTCATATCATGCCACTTAATTGACTTGGAAGTTGATGTTGAATGTTCTTCTCCAATTAAATGTTGACTTGTGTGTACAACACAAGTTGTGCATGTTCAATTGTTGTGATCAAAGCGGATCCAACGCCTCCAACTTGTCAATTGGGGTAGTATCCAGTTGTTGGTTTTTTGTCTGAACTCAAGTGTAGAGTGAGGAGTGCATGGAGGATGGGAAATGTGATTTGTAATTTGTAAAATTTTCAAACTACTCTAAAGGATGAAACGGGTTTAAAGAAACCTCTCATATCCATCCGGTATTTAAATCCCAATTTGTCATTTGGTTTCCCATTGTTTTTCTAACTCATTCCCATCGCATCAATTACAATTTGTTTTTCAATCCCACCAACAACTGGACCTAAACTCCTACTCTCATCTTTATTGCTTATTGTTTATGCAATACCTTAGTTAATGGTGGCATTTTCAAAATGGCAATTAAATGACAATTGACCTCTTGAAAAAAATCAAAAGAAAATTTTATTTCATTTTATTATCAACTTGATAAAATTTCAGTGAAAATGTCAGCGTCACTGACTGTTGAATTTAAAATTTAAAATTCAACCACCACTTCTTCCAGCCTTCCAGCTGACTGTCGTACCTATGCTGTATTTTAGATAGGCAGAATACGCTTAATTGGTTGGAGGTAGAGGTAAATGGTCGCTGTGAAACAAGAAAATTTAAAAAAAAAAATTTTTAATTTAGAAATTCAGACAAATTTTACAAATAACGTAAATACTCGAATTATAGACCAGGATCTCATCGAAATTTTTTTGGGGGGATACGGTTTCCGCTTCAATCCTATTTGGTCTGATAGCTCTCTAGACATCCTTACAAATATTAGACTCCATTCCTCATAGTGGGATTCAATTGGAGATTATACTGAGCCTGAATTCTCTTACAGCAAATAAGGTCAAGTTTGGGGGGCTCTAATAGCCCCCTTCATTCTCATTCTCATGTACTGGCCACAATTTGAGTATTTACGATATTAAAATTGTGTGTTTGTATAAAAAAAAATTTGTTGCTTCTCTACCCCACGGGGTGGTAGCCAGTTTTATCAGCAACATAGGAAATGGTTTTAGGGCCATCTGGTGTGATTTCAACATATCTTCCTTGAATGACTTGAGTTGGAATACCATACGCATCTTTTTTAATAAATCCAACTTGTTCATGTCTGGCTCCATCTAGCGTCACTCTCAAAGAGTAAAACTTGCCAGATCCGTCATTTTCATTTATTTCTTCCACAACGATATCTTTGGGCTCCTTTTTTATCTCCTCTTTTGCCAACGATGGGCGCTGGGCTGGAGTCAATTTCAGAAGGAGGAGGAGGATCGTGAATGACAAAATAAACTGAAATTTCAATTTAAAAAAGTTTACAAATTCAAATTCTTCAATAAAATGAGTGTCCACAAATTTAAAAATTGCCTTATTTTGTTTTTTGTTAGTTTGATTTATTTTCAAGTTGAGCACAAAAAAGTAAATGAAAAGTGAGATTTTTTGAAAGATTAACGAATAAAATTTAATTATTAGAAATGATGTGTTTGTACGTATTTCATGTTGGGAATGTGAGTACTTTAATTGGCGAATTGTTAAAATGATCTAAAAATGTTTGGGAGTCAAGAGAGTAGTAGAGTCGAGAGTTGGACAATTTTAAATGAGGTCACGATTGAGGACAAGGATGACCAGAGTGCTAATTGAGAGGTTAGGAACATCTTTACCATTCCACATTTTTGCAATGTGTTGAGGAGGAATTTTGCTTAAGGTTGAAGTATTGTACAATTTCTGATTTGACAGTTCAGAAAAGTATAGAGTTTTTACAAAGTTAAAAAAAATTATAGAGGGACTTGAATGAATTCAAATTAAATAAAAAATTTGAAATGATTTTGAAACAATGAAACAATTTATTCAAATTCCAATTTCACATTCCAATTGCAATTGACCAGTTTGAAAAGAAGAAATTCATTAAACAGAATAGTTTTTCAATTCGTGATTTACAATTTTGCAAAAATTACCTCAACAAAGATTATAGGGACAAGCTGAATATTAAATTGTGATACATTTAATTTAATCACCTCACTTTTCAAACCACAATTTATTTTCAAAGGTCAACTACCAAAAGTTACTTTGAACTTTACAAAATTTTAATTCAGTAAAATTTCAAAGTTGTAAATTACAAAACCATCGTCAAGAGCTACCATTTGTTTTTTTTGTTTCGAAATCACTTATGCTACAAAAAAATTTATTTAACTTAATTTCGTTAATTAAATTAATTAAATGTTGACAAAATTATTTAAAAACATCTAAAATGAGAATTGAGGGCTGTAATAAAATTGAATACAAAATATTAATTTAAAATTAATCATTTTTGAATTGATAGTGCTTTTCAAAATTATTCAAAATTTTGATCAATTACTTAATTATTTTAATTATTATTATTCGTCATTTTACATCATCAAGAATAAAAATTGTTGAAAAATTTTAAACAAAGTTTAAATTTCCTTTGTAGCTAGAAAATTGTCCATATATGAATGTGTTCTAAATCAAGGAGGGAGTGCAAAGTATTTTTAAGAGCGGGAATTTCAAATTAAAATTTATTTTTGATATTGGACAAAATGTTCGACATCAACGCACATTCTCGAATAAATGGGAGGTTCAATTTAAAAAAAAAAGTGACAAGATGGAATTTCATTTGGGTGGTTGACATTCGGTGACGAATTTGTAGAGTTGTTGAAATTCGGCTTGATCAAGAACCCCGTCCATATTGTAGTCGAATCGAGCGAGAAGATTGTTGACGTAGGTTTTGCTGACTTTCTTCTTTGGAAAGAGATCTTTGACGACTTTCGATAGTTCTTTTCCATCGATAAATCCTGAATTGTCTTGGTCGTACTTTTTAAATACTTCGGCTGCCCCTGCACTCATCTTGACTCTTGTACTCATCTTCAATCTTTTTCAATTTTTACGTTAATTCCACAAGCTTGTATTTTTGTTGTATTTTTCAATTCAATCTACGTTTGAATCACGCGCCAATTCACAGACACAAGTTAAACTCCTTGATCTTGACCCTTGATCTGTATTTTTGAATTGATTAAAACTCAATTGAATAACCCACAAATTTTTTATTTTAGGAAAAATGATAAATAATGAATTAAAAAATATTTTGTAATTTGAATTAGATTTTAAAACGTAGATTTTTTTGTAGTTTAACTCAATCGCAAACAAATATTCTGATTAAATACAGAGCGAGAATTTAAATCTGATTTTTTTAAATGCACTAACACAAATTGTTTCTTGAAATTTTGAATATTTTAAAGTGTCGATTTTAATATTCAGAAAATTCAAATTTTCGTTCTGGTACTTGATTTTTCTCGAAAGAAAATGATTTTAAAATTCAAGTTCAATTCTAAATCCAAAAAGGTTTTTGCTCGATTGACTCGACAAGACTCAAGCGACACTCGAAACTGAAAGAGTAAATAAATTTGGAAAAAAATGTTAAGCAATTTTTTGAAAATGATGGCGGAAACTTCCTTGTTGGTAAAAAGAAATGAGACGAATGTCTGTTATTACATTCAACTTAAATATAAATCGATGGTTAGTTAGTCTCTTGAAATGGCTGTTCCATTAAAGTTTTTGCTCATTTCTCTATTTTGACTTATGTTACCCAGGTGACCATTTTAGAAGAACACGTCAGCACCAACACCAGCCACTCACTTAAAAAGGTAAAGACGAAAAGGATTGACAGGAAATCCATTCCCCCTTAATGAAATACGGACAGATAATCCATTCCTTTTAATTAACGTACCATTTGGGCTCCAACATTTCTCCCTTCTAATCCACTTTGTCCGCGAGAATTTCTAATAAATATTTAACATTTTAATTGTCTTTCTATTTACTCAAACTTCCTGTATTCCACTCTCTATCCAGGAATCCAATGGAATCAAAATTTTCCAACTATTTTCCACTATTTTCACAATACCAGTTTTCTCTCGAATTGCAAATCAAGATGGCGCACTCAAGGCCAAATTTATTTAGTTCTGATGAGCACATGGAACAGTGGACCTTAAAGTCAGCACTCCAACAGTCTACCAGCTCCTGGCCTGTTGAATAGGGTTTTCCATATAGTAAAAGTAGAAGGTCAAAGGTCAAACAAAGTCGACATTCCAATCGTTGAGAAGATAGTTGGTTCAAATGATGAACATAAAATTACCCACATTCCGTCTACCACCACCAGAGAGATAGGGACCTTCCACTCTACAAGTTCCACAGGGACCAGTAGGTCCTTTTTGCATGGTGCATCTTTTAATATTTGTGGATAATATTTTAACAGGGAAAAC
>JAQHQX010000932.1:0-10467 GCA_034694425.1 Arrhopalites sp. Gr-Col-00791 | reverse complement strand
GGCAATACACAAAACAATCACGGAGAGGAGGGTGAAAGTAGGAGAAAATAAAAAATAATGCAGAAAAAAGAAAGGTACTCGTAGAAGTTGGCTCGATCAATTTCATCCTTCCCTCCCTTCCCTCCTGTCCTTGTTTCTTTCAATATAAATCCATTTTTCACAAAATCCAAATCCAAAACGATTGATTATGACGACTGTTCAGTACATGCAAATACAAATATAAACTTTGTTCAAAGTAGACTAGTACAGGAGTTTTTAGGGTAAAAAATCAATAAAAGTTCTATACATCCCAACGTTACCTCTACTACTCGTATGTAGTTGGACTTACATTTGTTCATTCCCCCCAAACAAGAGCCCAGGCAAAGCAAAGCAAACGCTGTAGGAACCACCCCCAACCAATAGAATATGTAGAAAAATGGTAGCAATTTTTTATTCGGTCATAAATACACGTCTATACCTTGTCTCTGTCTATTGTGCAAGGGACTCTCGTATCGAATTTGAGAGATTGGGTGACCTTGACTTGGATTTCTTGTGTTTGACCTTGTTGAATATTTATGTGAATTTGAATCTTTTCTAAAGTGTACATAGAGGACATTGAGCAAGATCGAGAGAGAATCATGTGCATAAATCTTACTTATGTTGAATTTAAGAATGTGCGTTCTTATGAATATTCTATGGTTTTTTTTTGCTTCCCATCACCCATTACTTTTCCTATCAGTTCAAAGCCAAACATTTAACTAGAGTGCATTTGCATCAGTGCATCAACTTGAATGCATTTCTCCTTGGATTGCATTCTCATCTTTGTCTTTGTCTTTACTTGTTGTATAATAAGTTTGCCTCATCTTGTAGCTAAAATGCTCGATGAGTTACATGAACCCTACAGATACAGACCACATTGAGCATCCTCATCTTTATCTTAGAAGAGAAGACAATACAAGTCAACTTTTGGGTCTTACTGGTTTTCAGGTTTAGGTTTCTACATCAATATCACTTTAGTTATGGCTTCTCAATATCCAAGTGTGTTTTTCTTGTTCTCTGTTTTCTGTGTGTTGTGTACACAACATGTCTCGTCTCGTCACTTTGACTCTCCACACAATGTCCATGTATGATTGTAATAAGAAGAGAGACAAAGAGAGAAAGAGAGATTGGTATTTCAGACTGACTGACTGTCAGTGCTGTCGGGAGATGGAAAAAGTGCTGTGCCAATGCAATTTTTCTTATTTTTGTTACATCTTGCATCGTCTATTAGATTGGCTGGAGAAGAGAAGAGAAAAGAAAAGAACGGCAAGTAGACAAGGGAAAGGGCCTCCGAGCTGAAATAATGAGTTGAGCTGTAGCTGTATATTGTAGCTTGTATTACCACACATAGACACACTCACACTCACATTCACATTGTATCCTATACAAGAACAAGAAGTACAAGTAGAGGAGCCGTGACTCTGGATGGTGTCTAAATAACATTGGCTAGGAATGAGGAGAAAGACATAAATTAATGGTGAATGGCTACGTCTCTGGCCTTAAATGGGAAATAGTTTTTCATATAAAGACAGGCAAGACACGGCTGTTGACAGAATTTTGGCAAGAAGGCCATGCTTAATATTGCAGGACACATACACACACCCAAATATATGTACCTATGTATGATTTTCGTGAAAGAAACAAAGAAAAATCTAGTAGATGAGAATGGGAGCAGGGTAATGTTTCTCCACACACACACACACACTTTGTGTGTACATGTGTGCATGTGTGTGTGCTATATACGTGTGCTACAAAGTACAGTTAGTACAGGGTATGTGCTACTCGTAGTCATTGTAGCCTCGTAGGGATTATGTACTTACGAACTAGTTGGTAGTTGATAGGGAGGAAGGTTGGAGTTGAGCCCAACATAAGACTCAGAGTAAATGGGGGAAATGGGGAAGGAAGAATGATTCTACTCAATATTTCGTGTCGGGCAAATGAAAGTATTGACAAAAAAACCTTAGAGAGACAAGGAGAAAGAGAAAGAGAAAGAAAAGAGAGTGTGAGACAATAGGAGAAAACCAATAGGAAAAACTACTCAACCTCCAGCCTCTCACGTCCTTCCTCCCGTCTTCTTAGACTCATTCTCTTTGGCACCCAAAACACAAGAATTGTGTGGACATCACGGATCCTCTAACATACACATACACACAAACACTAAAGGAAGAGAAAGTCCGCGTACATTACAAAGAGAAGAGAAGAGAAGAGGGAGAGTTAGTGCACATGGGATAAAATACTGAAACATACATCTACGCAGAGAGACAGCAAAAAAACCAAGAGAGCTTTACTCTGGCCCAACTTTATTCTTGTGGAACACGTAGGTGAAGACGTACAAGGAGAAGAGAAGAAGAAACGTACAACTGGATCAATAGTTTTATGCAGAGAAATAGTTTGTGGGGAATAGGAAAAAAGAGGCACAAGAGGAGGCTAGGAATGATTTTCATTCTTGAGATCTCATTTCTCTCTACCCCTCCCCTCTTCCCTCTTTTGCTTCTTCTCTTCTCTGCTCTGGTCTGGAGAGGGAAGGCTGATATTTTGGAAACATGATATTTGTGCTCAACATTCAATCATTTTCTCTCTCTCTCCGGTTCTCATTCTCTGTCTTGTAATATGGCTCAAGTTGAATTGAGTCGAGTCGAATTTTTTTCCCTCAAGCAACTCTTTTTTTCCTTGCTGGTCGTTCCTCGTTCCTCTTACATTCTCATTTTTTCGTCCAAACTCTGCCTCTGCTTCGTTTCACATATATTTCACATTGCATTGCAGTCTTTTACAAGGACTCGCTATTTTTCTTACATTTTTCAATGAAATGGCCTAAAGAACAAGACTTTGAAGAGAAATACCTTCAACTACTCTCTATATCCCATTACTGTATATGTCATGCTATAATATAATATGTTACAAGTAATAGTCACAGGGAGAGGGGGAGGCAAGCAGAGCAAGAAAAAAACACTGGATAGTTTTTCACTTCTTTTTCTGTTGGGGGTTCCGACTAACATAACATAAATCCCAGGACTACAGTCTACTCGTCAAAGGCAATGGTCTTGTTGGTCATGCAATCTAATGGCCTAGGAAAAGGCATAGGCAAAAGCAAAAGCAAAAGGAGATTGACGCAGAAGCTGCTCCCACAATGGTACAAGCACAGTCAAAAGAAAAATAACAAAAAAAGGCCTGGACCAACAACTTTTTTCTTCCATTTTTTCTTTCTAGGTCTTCTTTTGCTTTCTCCATGGAGAAAAGTACAACATATTTTTAGATATTCTAGAAATATGCGACTTACTTCCCTCTCCCTCCTCCTCTTTCGTCCTACTCTTCAGATCGAACTTTTTAAGATACTTTAGCGAATTGTTTTGACTTACTCTATAGGGTCTCACTTTCCAAAAGACTCTGACTTTAGTTCTGGTTCTGAAAAGAGCTGAATTGGTAGTTTATCATGTGTAGTGTAATAGAAGTGATGTACCATGTCCCACTTGTACAATTTCTAGATGGAATTCATGTCCTATCTATCGTCTACTTGTATGCGTGTGTGTCCGTCCTTGTGTTTTTGTGTGTGTATTCGTTTCTCAAGTCTTCAGTTTTCCCAGTCTGTCCATGTAGGTAAAGTACGAGGAGGAGGAGAAGGAGGGAGAGTCAAGGACCAAAATAATCTTATGCTTAGGATTTGTGATCCTCTTCCCTACATGTTACATTTTCTAGATCGGATTACTTGTGTGAGCCGATATGCTCTTGTTGGTCTGTTCTGTTCTCTGTACTTTGGTGGTGATATTGTGATATAGACTAGAAGTAGGGATAGGCTAAGAAAGAATTTAGCCGCATGCATCCACAAACTCCTTTCAACAGCTTCTATACTCACTCATTATTACGACCCACCATCACCCAGGGTTTCAACTAAAGTTCTTACAAATTCTTAATAATCTTCTTTTCTTTTCCCCCTCAAGCCTCTCCACTTTTCCTCCTCTTCCTCTTCTGTATTATCCGAATTTGGCCATGGAAAAAGGATCAAGAAAAATTAAATTCCTTTCATTAAAATTAATTTGAGAGACACAAAGGGCCCGCCCCATCTCCCCAGCAGCAGCTACAACTTCAATTCCAACTACATATATGAGAGTACATGGGAACATGTAAGTTAGTTGTGGCCCCTCTTGTCCCAAGTCTTGAATTTTTTTTTCAGCTTCCAATTCTCTCCTCAACATTGAGAAAGGAAAAAAAGTTTAAGAGAAAAATGAATTGAAGGCTTGAGACCAAAAATTAATTACATAATAATATGAGCAAATGATGGAATAATTTAATTATAATTAATTTTTCCATAATTTTAGAGACCTTCCAAAATGTTTTTCTTTACTGACAGCTCCTTCCATACACATACTCATTCTCCTCATATTTGACATGACTCTTCTATAAGGATTTTGTACAAGATTTTACTTCTACAAAAATCTACAGGCAGATTTATAAGTATCGGGTAAACGCCCCTTGTATTTCGTTTTATTGAACTGTTGAATACAAATTGTAGGCTGGTGTATCTAATGAGACTTTGATTAATCGTTAGTTTTAGATATGAGAATGAGAACGGTTAAGAAAATAAAATACTAAACTATGAAAAAGCGTGTCATTTGAAAGGCAGAACCAGAGACAAAGTCAAGACTAGGAAAAAAGTCAAGTCAATGGATAAGGATAAGGATAAGAATGAGAGACATGAGAATTGTTGGTGGTGCCTGTAGCGATTGTAGAAGGAGGAGGCGAATGGAAGAGAGACGGAGAGGTAGTATTCCCTCATGATTTGAGTTCAATCATAGGAAATGATAAAAATTATTGGTTTCACATTAGACTCAATTCAAGGGGGCCAAAGAAGAATAGCAAGTGGCTCTTGTATTTTTGTAGCCATTGTACTTTTCATTTTTCCAGCTTTTTTTCCTCCGTCTCCTCCATCGCTCTCTATAGTCTAGTCCCTGATGCTCTCATTTCAACCTATTGCTCTCATCCTGATGTGATGTGAAAGTTATATACAATGTATACATATCTTACATCTTATGTCTTGGTAGTTTCCAAGTTGATCGTAGTCGACTCGATTCGTATAAATCCCACGTATATGGGGAGTATCGAAGGGAAGAGAAAGAGATTCGGTGTGTGTGTGTGTACCTTCCTATTTTCCATTATATCCACTCGACTTGAAGGGAGTTGGAAAGCACACACACACACACACACGCATTCACAAGGATAAGATCAAACTTTCTTGGTCCATTACAGCACCCCATTGAAATATCTCTAATTGCACCAACTCTTCGAATGGGCTTCGATTTTTTCTTCTTTCTTCTCTTTCTTGGTCTTTTTCTTCTTGGTCTTGGCCTCCGTCTCTACTTTTCTTGTTGAAAAAGATTGCTGAGGCATTCAAGCGAATTGAATCGCATCGAATGGAATGTGCCAAGGGAAAAGAAAGCAAAGGCAAAGGCACAAGCACAAGCACAAGCCACACAGGAGGAAAGAAAGAAAAAGAAAAAGAAACCCAAAGATGGTGAGAGAGAGAGATAGACTTGTACACCTAAGACGATTGCCATCTGTGACTCTAGACAGAATAGGTAGACATTTGTGCATGTGTGTGTGTGTCTACTTGTGATGCACGTCTACATGTACATGTATGTGGACCTCGGTATTATTTCGTTTAGTAATATAGAAATAAAAATCATCGATTGAAGCAAAGAAGGGAAAAAACGAGATATCCCATAGGGTAGACATGCTAGAATTTTCCTAGTCTTTCAATGCATACAAGTCACACACCCACACACATACGTGTGCATGTACATGTGCATGTGTGTATGTGTGTGTGTATGTGAGCAGGTATTCAAGTCAAAAAAAATCCTAGGTTGGCTTTGAATCTGTGAACCTTTTTGAGAATTAAACCTATCTTTTTCCTCCCCAGTCTCCAAGTCTCTCCGTTCTCTGTCCTTAACGTCAGTCTTAGGAAAGAAAAAAAATTGTCGAGATATGCCATTATGGCCATGAAAGATCTTACACATGTTGAATACATATGACTTGATTCTGTTTGTGCACACACACACACACACACACACACAAACCAAGCAGTTGAAATGTATAAATGTGTATATATGGAACGTTGCTTTGCTACTTGGTTTAAAAACTTGTCGATTTGACAGGCAGAGACCTGCGCGTCCCACTTTATAGAACATTCATCATAGATTGCTATCATCATACTTTATGTACGTCGGAATGTACCCCACCTTTGACTTGAGCGCCCATTCAATTCTCTCTCTTTCTCTTGCTTTGGATGGGCTTTCCATGCTATGTCCTCCTCCTTCCCCCTCGCCCATGAAAAATTGCTTAGCCAAGGAAAACAAGGGAGATTTTTCCCTAGTTTTTTACTCACACACAATATGTACATGGACATGTATGGATGTGAATTGTGGACACAGAAATTTACTATTCTTACTCCGTCCGTTACGTCCTACACTCCACTTGAACGACATGTCTCGAGGCTATATAATGTACATGTACATACGTTAGGCTATGGCTGTATAGTTAGGACAGAGACTGAGAATATTTTTTGTGCAGAGAAAAAAGTATGTGGATGTGTATAAATGGAGCAGCATGTAATATTGCATTACATTATATTAGTATCTCATATTATATGACCCATTCTAGATTACACTTGTGTGGACGACCCCCTCCCCCACCCAACACACACAATCACAATCAGTCCACAGTCCAGAATCTTATTCTGCTCATTGACGTCTTAGCATGGGTTTGGTGCACAATGCACAAAATTCAGTGTTTGTGTGGAGTGTATGTCTGATATACAGATGAAGTATTAGATAAGGGGTAGGACTATACAGTAGTGTGTGTATATATAAAATATAAAAGTTGGAGAGAGACGAGGAGCTGTCCCTTAGCATGAGGGGTAAATGCCTGTGATACACGACAGTATAAAAAGTAGGAATAAAACTCAAGGCTTGCCACTCGTCATCCTTAATGTGATGGGGTCTGCTCTCTCTCTTTACTCACGTATACATGTACATGTTCATGTCAAGACAGGACAGGACAGAAAACTCTAAGAGAAGAGTAGAGTGAAGAGTGTGGCAGTCAGATCCTAGCAAAAAGGGAATGGGAATGTTTGCACAAGGGAAAGTGGACTTACATCATGAGATGGAAGAGTACAAGCTCCTCTAGATGAGAGACGAGAGACGAGAACTCTGTACAAGTAGGCTACACTTCACTCAACCAAAACTAAATACAAATAGACCCGCATAGATGAAACTTTTTTCTCCTCCTCCTTCTCCCTTCGTCAGCTTCCACTTTCTCTATAACCAACTTTCTTGTTGGTACGACTCCTGTTCATCATCCAGACAGTGTAGTAGCAGTTCAGTCACCAGTAGTTGTAGTTGTAGTAGTAGGAGTGGGAATGATGGTGGTGGTAGTGTGGCATGACATTGTAAAAGAAATTCTGATTTACAAGCGCCATTTCTATACTCGCAACTTGCTAACGTACCCCTCCACCCCTTTGCCCCTTTCTTTTCCTACTTTACTTTTTCTTTCAACTATGGAGATTGAAAACTGTACATGTTCATGTGTATGGGCATGAGGGAAAGTGGATGGAAAATGTAATATTAAGAACAGACGAAACGAAAGGGTAAAAGAATATCATTTCACTCAGGCCAATGTCCAATCCATTTCAAGTATAATGAGAAAAAGTGTTTCTGCACACACAATACATTCAACTTTTGGTGGTGGTGCTCGGTTGAGTAGCAAAGTGTGTAAGTGTGAGTGTAGGATTTCGCACTGTACAACCCCTGACTATGACTATGGCTCTGTATTATACATTTGGAATGGAATAGTGGAATAGAGAGAAAGGTGTTTCATTGAAACCAACACCAACTCTACATCTACATGCATTACATTTTCTTAATTTTAAGCAGAGCGCAATAATAATTAATCAAAGAGGAAGAAAATTGATCATTAGTTTTATAAGGGTCCGTTAATTGTCTCTCAAAGGTGCTGTAAAAGAGAAGAAAGTGTAGAATTTTCCATGATTTCAACAAAAACTCAACTCCAACTTACAATCTCCATCCTTTTCATCCTCCTCTTCCTCTTGATCCATCAGACACTACGCACATTAGCTGTACATTAACCATGTACATATATATAAGATATAAGTGTATAAGTGTAGTTGTGTAAGTACCAAGCACGAATTGTAGAAACCTTTGTCTAATTCTTTTATGAATTAGATGCAGGCAGGTAGATGAATATGATGAGACTGACGATGAGAAGAGAAGAGAAGGAAGAGGAGAAAGAGGTGGATGAGAACTACACAAAGTTGTAAAAACTTTCTTTTATATATGGAATAATAAATGCATTGTGTAGAGAGACATGAACAAACCAAAAACGTTTTCCATGGAAAAGGGAATCCAAACTAAAGTAAAGAGTAAGGAAAAAGGTAGAGACAGAGACACACAGATAGAGAAAAAAATTGGGAGATGAACATGGCGGACGAGGGTTGGTTTTCAGGCTGGTTATGGTGATGCTGGTCGTAAGTCCGTATAGAATTTGGGATTGCATCAAAGACAATAGCGATCATTCAATAAAATGAAATTATGGGTTGAAACGAAGCGTCTATATGCAGCTCCCATTGTATACAAGTTAGATGTACATGTGAATAGTCGAGTATAGGGGAAAACGAAGGAAATGGAGGAAAATGGCAAGCACTTTGCATGGCCATCACAGTATTCAAGCTGCAGCATAATAATCATCAACGACCCAGCGACCACGACTAAAAACTCTTGTTCCTTTTCCTTTTCTCTCCTCAACTCTCCAACTCTCTCTCAAAGTTGAGAAAAGGAATCGAGACGAGAGAGGAAGCAGAATGAATGTGTGTGTGTGTGTGTGGATGTATATACATGTATAAATTCTCCTTAGTCCTGCCATGCCCATGCATATACATATTATTTTCAAGTTTTGTGTACATAACGAGAATTCGGTTGGGAATCAGCATGGTGGCTTCATCTGAATGTGTATCTTTACTTTTGTTGCTATACTCAAAAGTAGTATAAGTCCAAGGTTCGTTCTGTGTGATTCTATTCTCTGGTGGTATATCCCACTATGTGGTACATGTACGTATGATTTTACTTGTATCCTCACACACATGCACAAGACTACAAGTTTTTGGTGTGTGCTGGACGTATGTACAAACCATACATTTCATTTAGCTTTGAAATTCAAATTGCCCCTGGAAGAGCCTTGATCCTCGAGTGTGTGTTTCCATGGCAGCGTCCTTCTCATCCTCATCCAACAGCCGAGAAAATTCAATTCAATTTCACTTGGGATGGGCTTGAGTACACGGTCCTCGTTTTGGCCCCGATTATGGATGAGCAGCTCTCTTGAAGAAATACAATTCTTTTCATTTCGTCATTTCCTCCTTTTCCAACACTCCCCCCTCCTTCCCATCTCACGACTCGCTTTCCTCGCCTTCATATGGTCTTTCTCTCACTCTCCTCATCATTTCCACAATTCTCTGTCCTTACACATAGACATGATGTACATGTGTGTATGCACACACATAGATATGGAGATACACAATACCATCATTCTGCGTCCTTCTTCACATGCATTAATGGATGGATGAACATCTTTTCTTGGTCTTGTCCTTCTACTTCTCCTACTTTCTCCTTTTGGGGACATCTCTCTTAGGAATCTTGTACACCCACCCTTTAGCCACAAATCAAAAAATCCTCTACATTCACAATCCTCCAAGATCTTCCATTGAAACATAGATTAAAGCCTAAATATCTCTCTGTGTAGTCAACGGACTCAAGTCAACAGACAAGAGAGAGAGAGAGACCAAGACGAAAACCCAACACACACACACACACACACATGAAGCAAAGAGAGACTAGAGACTGGAGTGACACAAAGAATTTCATTTCATTTCGCGATCTGACACCTCACCCTTTTTTCTCCGTCTCAAATTGAAAGCCTTTCAAGTGAAATCACATCAGATTCAAGAGAGAGACTCTCTTGTCTCAATGCTCTTGTACCAATCTATTTTATTATTAGCCTCACACACACACATACACACATACACACTCACTCACTCACTCTCTCACTCTCTTTCTATTATACAGTCTACACAATAGATAATGTGTACGATTCCTATGCTTTCCTTTACCCTTACTTGCATTTCCACTTGATTTCAACGCCTTGTTCTATATAATATCCAGTCCTTGTCTCAAAATTCGTCCCGATATTATTAAAGATTCTTTGTACAGTGTGAGTAGTCGAGTGTAGTATGTAGTGAGTGTATCTCCCCCCTCTGACTCATTTAAGCTATTATCCTGGTCTTTTAAATGTATACATTCCATCTCCATCTCCATCTCTATCTCCATCTCCACTCAACATTTACATTAATTCGAATCAACAATTAACAATTTTATGAACACACATTCACAT
>JAQHQX010000931.1:0-10488 GCA_034694425.1 Arrhopalites sp. Gr-Col-00791 | reverse complement strand
ATTCAGTAATTTAAGCATCGCTTACACATACAAGATCCGATAGGACCTTGTGTGTGAAATACCACCACCACATGACATGGTGCCGAAACCACCTCGGATACAATAGGAAGTGAATGGTAAAAGCTTAAAGTAAAAGACGAACTGAACAAATTAGTCGTGCTTCATAATAATTAATTCTACAAAACTAACAAGAGCTAGTGTTGACCATAAGACAATAGTGCAAATATCAGTGAGTAAGTGGGTACCACACTTACAAACCGAGGAGTGAGAGGTCTGAGAGTTCGAATCAGTCAAATTGGATTGGAGGAGGACGACCGAAAACGCGCATCCCAAATCATCATCTGCAGATAAGTTATCAAATTTTTTTTCATTCAACATATCCATACACGTGTATAGAGAGGACTCAGCATAAAAAGTCAGCCATAATATCTAGGCTACTCCGCCGTAAGGAGATGAGCACATATCATATTGGTTACTCCACCGTCTGAAGTGAGGGAAAATAGAATTTCATGTTGGTTACTCCACCGGGAAAGTGAGGTCAATTACAAATTGAATAGCGAAAAATTAAGTATCATAACTGGAAATAAACAGGCAGTAAATGAGATTGCATATCGAGAAATATAGTTGACGTCAACGCATGCAAGATAGTAGCTATAAAAGTTAAATCTGATGACAGTTTAGAAAGGCATTCGACCAGTAAAACGTCAGCCGAACTACGTATTATACAGTATTAGGACAAGCTCCGATTGACCAACAGGAAACAGCAGTAATCTCAAGGATAATTACGAGTGCAGCAACAATTATGAAATTAAAACAAATCAATGCCAGATACGAGAAGTAAGATTCCGCAACCAGAATATACTAAAGACGATCTCGAGAAATTGGAGAGAGAGAAACGAGCAAAAGCAAAAGGGAAAAGCCACAACAGCGCATCATCATCATCAACTGACGGCGAGAATCATAGCCAAGACTCAACAGCAAAGGAGCACCCCGAACCTACTCCACACACACCACATCCACACACATCATCTCAAAGCGGAGAATCAACCTCCCAAGAAAAGATGTCAGAACCAAATTTGAATGATACTACTAAGTTGTTTAAAGTCCAACAAGTTGAACCGTTTAACCCGGCGGCGGATTCACCGATTCATTGGTGGGCGTCTTTCTCAACCGCCATCCAAACCCTCAAATGGGACTTGGAAAAAACAAAAATGCAACTACGATTGTATATCCACCCTTCATTACATACCTGGTTCGATACCAAGGTAGCAGAAAATGCGGATGTAGACAGCATACAAAAATTAAAAACAGCATTCTTGGTTCGTTTTGCACCTAACGCCGTATTTGTAAGGAAAATGTTATCCAAAAATGCGCAGAAAAAAGATCAGTCATTGCACGATTTCTTTTATCAAACGAATTTACTATGCGACTCACTTAATCCAAGCATGTCACAAAATGAGCGTGTGAGCCATATACTTACGGGGCTACTTCCAAAGTATATTACTGTATTGGCACCGCTGCAAGAATTTGAGCAAGTTGAGGAACTATACGATGTTCTTCGGAGGGTAGAACAGGCTTATGATACAGAGGACATCACCAACACCATTGCCATGATGAAGACAACTCAACAAGAGACTCCACATCACGTCACCTGGGCAGATAAGCAACAGGGACAATACCCAACGACAAGAAATAATTATCATCCTTCTACCCGACAACAACAACAACATCAACATTACCCTCGTCATGAATCACGAGATGGTAATCGCCATAATGATCGAGATAGACAGAGAGGAAGGAGAGAAAGGAGTCAAAGTAGAGAAAGAGAATATCCCCAACACCAACCAAAAGATCAAGTTCAATGTTTCAGATGTTTATCCTATGGTCACGTTGCAAAACATTGCGAGACAAACATCAATCGCCGCAGCAATTTTAAATACCAGCAACCAGAAAAATTTGATTACAAGCAGAACAATCGACAATATTCGGGAAACTCCCAGCAGGGGGCAAACTGGAACCCCCGTACCCGAAATTCCAGCGGTCCGCAACGACAACAGCAACAATACCAACCACAACAATATCGAGACTCACCTCCCTATCAGTACAGGAATACAGCACAAAACACACTGCAGGTTCAATCCTCCCCAAATACTCTCCATTACCGCCAACTCGCTCTCCCGCCATCCGAACAATAAAAATGACACACCCACCAACACCCGCCAACAATAATCTTGACATATCTCCATACATTAACATTTCCATTGACAATAAAACTCAGTCAGCACTTTTGGACTCTGGTGCAATGAGATCTTGCATTGTAACCACTCTAATAAAACAACAGGAAATAATTCCAATAAACAATCTACATATCATCACAGCTACAGGACAAAGAACACTTCCACAAGGAATTGTAAAAAAGAACATAATATTAGGAGATAATAAAAATCTCAGAATCTCTTGGACATTTCTTGTAGTCACAGAATTGAAACCTAAAATTATATTTGGAGTTGATTTCCTGCAACACTACAAAGTACAGTTAGATTTTCAGAAAAATATCATGAATTCCCCCTTTTTCAGAAGCGTACGTTTTACCACCACAATATACCCAAACTTGAATATAAAAGCCCTATTAACCGAAAATATAAATGACAAAAAAGTTACAGTAGCACATACGGTCATCATTCCAGCACTACATGCAGCTGCAGTTCCACTTTCATTTCCTCAGAATGTACAAAGTACAGAGCTGTTAATAATTCCTAAACAACACATAGAAGATGGAATAGAATTTACACCAACCTTAATTTCAAGAGACAATCCTAAAGTCCACGTCTATAACTATAATGTACATCCTGTCACTATGTACACTAACACCAACATCGGCACATACGATACAGAGTATGTACTTTATGACCATAATACTTATGACATTTCGATACGAGCATCTCCTACCCAAGCACACACAAGTGTAGCCATCATAAACGACACAAAAGGACCGACGGACGAGCAATTAAATTTAGTGGACATCAACCCTTCAGCTCCCGAAGAAATGAGACAGAAAATGAGAATGCTACTGTATGAATACCGACACATCATAGCTTTTGAGTTTCAACACTTAAAACAAAGTCTACTACAGCCAATCGACTTACAAGTACATCCTAATTCACACATAGTACATGCTCAGCCATACCCTACGCCATTCGCCTTAGAAGCCACCACAAGAAAATTGCTAACTGAACTACTGAATGCCGGAGTCATACAAAAATCTACAAGCCCTTATTCATCTCCTACATACCTCATACTCAAATCAAATTCACACCAGCATCCACAATATCGACTGATCACCAACTACACGAAACTCAATAAAGTTATACAAAGAGAGGCGTTCCCGATACCAAATGTACAGAAATTGGTCCACAAATTGGCCAGTAAGCCTATTATTAGTCTAGTTGACCTTTTTAACGGGTTTTATCAAGTCCGTTTGACCCCGAGGTCAAGGAAGTACACCGCCTTCATGTGCATGGATGAACTATACGAATATTGCTCTCTCCCTCAAGGTTTAAGTATCTCCCCGCTCGCATTTCAGCGCCAACTCGCGAGGTTGTTAGGACCAGAAATACTAGGGAAATTTTTGAACTATATAGACGACCTTGGTATGTCCACGTCAACATATGACGAACATTTTACAGATATGAGGAAAATATTCCAGAAATTTGAAGCTGTACGTCTATCCGTTAACGGCAAAAAATCCAAATTCCTGTACGATCAATTAGACTATTTGGGCTTCAACATTTCAAGTTTAGGTATAAAACCCAGTCTCAAATTACAAGCTGCGATTTCGCATTATCCACGTCCAACATCATTGAAAAAATTGCAACAATACCTGGGGTTAGTTAATTTTTTCAGAACATTAATCCCCAAATTTGCGCAAATTGTACAACCACTTCTGGAAATTTTCCAAAATCCACACACTCGAATACCAACACCTCGAAGACTAAAGAGACAGACTGAAGCAGAATGTAGAGTGCAGGAGGTATCAAAAAATGCAAAAATCAAAGAGAAGCTACTCCCGGAAGCCATTGCTCAACAACAACCATTTTTAGAAGCTCTAAGAAAGAAACTACAAGAACAGGAAACAAATATTTCAGCTGCATCAACCTTCAAAGTGTGCAAAGTAGACACACACACACAAAAAAAGTCATGGCTAAGAGATGACATACAATCCACCACGCCATCACCTCAAGGAGTTCAACCTTCAAAAGGAGGAGAGAGGAAGCAGAAAAAATTTACACCCACATTCATTTGGACACAGAGACAAGAGGATGCATTTCAACAAATTAATAAGATCATTACGTCAACTGCGGTGACAAAGCCTTATGACCCAAATCTTGATAATTATTTGATGAGCGACGCAAGCTATCAAGGTTGTGCAATTTCATTGTTTCAGTTGCACAATGACAAATTTCACCCTATTGTGCATTTTTCAAGAACTCTCACTGCAGCAGAAAAATTCTACTCTGTAACCGAGATAGAATTATTAAGCATAGTTGTAGGAATGAAACATCTACACACATTTACTTATCTCAAAAAGAATTTCATTTTTGTGGACCACAAGTCGATCGCAACGCTGAAGGCGAATGATCACATTATAAATAACAGACTTACGAAATTTCTATTAAAACTCATGCCGTATGAAATTCAATATATATATGTACAAGGACGACATTTAGTTGTGGCGGACGCTTTATCAAGGAATTGTGTCAACATAGCCACCACCAACGATCAGAACGAAGATGGAGAAATAGACATTCTTCATGTAACATGGAAGGAAATAGCAAAAGAGCAGCAAACAAAAACATGTATAGATTTTCCTCCCTCATCACTTTTCAAAGATTTAGACATATTCAAAGCTCAAGAAGCGGATGCCACACTGACAAGCAACAAGCAACTCCAGCCCCATAAATATATTGTACATAGTGGTATAGTCTACCACCAAAGCAAACCTCAAGAGTTACCCAAGTTGTACATTCCAGAATGCTTTACTCCCTATGTCTTGCAACACACACATGATGCCGCCTTTCACCCAGGAATCCACAAGACAAATCAACTAATAACCAAACATTATTTTTGGCCTAGTATGTACAAGGACGTAATAGCCCATGTAAGAAGTTGCGTCACATGTGCAGCAAGCAAGTACAAGAGATATACACAAGGACATCTCCACCCCACCATATATACGCGTTTATTTGAGGCATGGTCTTTGGATTTATGTGGCGGGTTTACAAGAACCAAGAACGGAAATCGGCACATCATAGTGGCTATTGAGTATTTTTCCAGATTTGTCCGTATTAAAGCAATACCAGAAAAGTCCACAGAACAAATAGCACAATTTTTATTACAAGATATAATTCTACAATATGGAATATTTAATCATATCCACATGGACGGCGCCCATGAATTCCGGACGGACGTTATGAAACATCTATTCAATTTGATGCAAACTACTCTCAACATCTCACCTCCGTATAGCAGCAGGAACCATGGGCTTGTCGAACGGGCAAATGCGACAATTGTGCAAATGCTGAGATCAGCAATCAATTTCGATCAATCCGATTGGGATCTGCAGATTCCAGCCATACAATTTATAATTAACCAAACTCCACATGCATCAACATCCTTTAGTCCCAATGAAATTATATTCCAATACTCTCCTGCATTTCCAATTGAAACACAACTACCACCCTTCCCCGTAGACCCCAAAGTACATACATCTTTGAGTGTCCTGGAAAAAAGAGAGATGTTGAAATTAAAGTTTAAAAAAGCGCAAGAGGACGTAAAAAAGTTTTATGATAACACACATAGAAAATATGACCCCCAAGTCCAGGATTTTGTCATGTTAAAATTTTCCCGTAGATTTAAAAACTTAAGTACAAAGTTACTACCACTTTTTGTAGGACCCTTTCAAGTCGAAGCTATTTTACCAAAGGGGAAAATACAAATTTCAAGGCAATACACAAAAAGTAGGCGAGGCACCAGCCAGGAAAAAATAGAGACGGTCACAAAAATTGTCGACAAGCATCAAATATTTAAACTTACAGAGAAGCCTCGCAGTTTAGATACTTACACACACACAAATTACATAATGGATCCTGTACTCTTAGACATTTTACAAAAATACACACGGAATATAGAAGATTCTGATGAGTATGACGATGACACAATCGACATTGACAAACCGATACCCTTAGAATCTGCTGACTCAATAAAATTACATCATAAACAAAGCTGTAAAAGACAAAGTTTAGAGTTACGCAACAATACACAATATGATACTCTACACAAAAGTACACAGCCACACTCACACGACCTTTTAGATACTGACTTAAATATTGACACCAAAAGCACGCCAACACCAGTAGGAACTGATAATTCACAATCCACACATCCACAAACCAAACGTGCACACACTCCCTATAATCTAAGGAAAAGTGTAAAACCACCAGACAGATTTTAAAGTGAAAAGGTTGTCATGAATATACAGAAAACAAAAAGCCAAGTAAGTTAATCATGACATTATTAATTAGACAAGGTCGACTGTTACAAGTGCTCATTTACGATTTACATATCTTCAATCAACTAATCACTCATCTCAGCACGCTACACCCAGCACACACACACATCCACAAACTTTTAGTAAAATACTCAAAGTTAATTTTAAACATCAAAATTTCAGTGAAAAAGCAGTTAATTGTGTTAATACAAACGTGTCTGTTTTCTCCAAATTTCGTAAAAAAGTTAATTATTACACTACACAAACTACTAGATAATCTGCACCAGATGTGCCACGATAAGATCAGAATACATTATGTACAAAAGTTAATTCAGATCATCAAGAAATCCCCCACATACACAAACACTAGAATCACCCCTTAAGAGTACACTACAAAATGTTACTATTCAAAAACTTTTTTAATGAAACACACACACATGCACATTCTCAACATGCATGGGAATTACCATCACCTTACCAATTTATCTCAAAACCAGAATTCCGTATATATTACAAGTTAGATATCTCTTACCGTCATTTTTTAGGACAAATTTTAGAATTTTTTAACAAAATATGCATTATCCAAACCTCAATTCTCCATCAAACAAACCACCCAAAAGTGTATGAAGTATTTTACCTACTGTCATTGTTATTGCCCAAATTCCAAGCTTACACCATCTTATTCTTAGATGAATTCCAGACCCCAATTTTATCTACTAATAACACATATAACGTACTTACAAAACTACTTGACACTCTTCGAAGTCTATACATGACGCAACACACACAAACATTTACAGTAGCAGTTAAATCGTTCATATTCAAGACATATGTGCAACTAAGATGTATCCTCCTACATCTCCGTGTAAAAACGCCTTTAGAATAGCCACATTTTCGCAATACTATAAACAAGTTTATTTTGCTAAAATGTGTACATAAAGTGTATTAATAATTACATCATTCAAACTAAAATACAAGTAATAATTAAGATGCAAGTATGTAGCAAAAGTCTATAAAAAACAAAATCTAAAATCGAAGCAAATGTAGAAATAAGTATTAATCCATAATTGAAAAGTTCATTATGATGAAATGTACTATTCGCGATATCATTACTATCATGTTTTTATATTAATTCCAGAATGGAGGCTCAATTCATGATCAGGGAAAGTCTCAAAATTGGACAGCCTCCATTGAAACTTCTGCATCCAGTGGAAACTCCACATCACCAATCCCCACCATCCCACCAACACAAAACAAAAGTCGAGATCAAAATTCAAATTCAATCCATCGCTTACTACAACAGGCAGGGACGGCGTATGCCTTGGCCCAAGCAACAGAAACCACTACTACAAAGAAGATATATACAAAAGATAATGGGAATCCACAAACTTCGATACCAAGACAATCAAATCCAAACGATGATCGAGCAAAAGCTGACCGTGGCAGTCAGACAATTTATAGAGGACAACATGAATATATTACGGAACTTAAGGGACGAGCCGAAGGACTTCCATCACCTCAAACCGATCTACACCGTAGACGTGAACGTAGCAACAAAAGTGCTCTACGCAACCATCAAAATTCATCGCGCTGTAGAGAAATCCACCAACAACAGCAACACACGCGAAACATCATTCAACTCCTTACACAGGTGTTCACCACTATGCAGCTCCTCATCGGGATCACCCGACGTGCCCAGATGGACATTGTGGAGGCCAAAAGACAGATGAACAGGAAAGGCAACTGGCAGCAACGACCACGACAAAACTCCACCACGTCAACAATCAAGACTCCCAAACCGAAACTTCCAGACCGCCACCAACGTCCAAATCAATTCTCCCAGACACCAACCCTACTATTCTTTATTACAATAATTATCATGCTAACATTGTTCGTGTCACCTACGCTCGGTATCAGGCCGATTATCATGCCCTATAGGCAAAGAGGAGTAGTCATGGACCGTTTTCCATCACATAATATACCACCACCAAGAACCCGCTCAAATTCCCTACCAAATCATCAAGTACTTCCTATCCAACGATCCCGTTCGCAACAACAACTTCACACGATCGACAGACGGCTGTCACACCCCTCAATAAATCCCACCCTAAAAGACCGAGTAACCCGAAATCATAACTCCCGCATCATCCTTCACCAGCAAGTAGTCCGAGAAATTCCTAAGAAAGGAAAAACCATCAGAAACATGTTTGCAAATAAATTTGGATGGACATCTAAATCCACTGTTACCGTGCCACGTCACCTACAAACACCTCCCAACACTCCTGTCCCAGCAATATTTGATGCAAAATTCTGGATATACACAACATTAGTTGGAGTAACAACAACAACAATAGGTGTAGTCGCTGGAGCACTCCTACAGGATCATATGCAAAGGAAGTATCGAGCAGAAGACAGAGAAGAAAGAAGAGAAGAACTTAGACAGCAGGCACAACAACAAATGAATCTCACCCTTTACGATGATTACTCAAATCAACTTCTACCACCACATATGGACCTAATGGCAAATGAAATATCAGCTCTCCAATATTGGAAACAAGCACAAGAACAATACCTCCAGCTCCAGGACGATAGTGTGGACATTTTGCACCAACTTAAAATCGCCGAGCAGTCAGATACTAAGAATAAAAATACCTTTCCTCGCTACTTGGACCCAATTGAAGTTAGTATACACATGAATGAGTCACTCGCCTCACGCAATTTGCTTCCTCGCCACAGTCCGCATAAGCCATCAACAGAACAGAGAGACATGGACATGATTCCCTACACGCCGTTCAACAGCACCAACGGAGACAACAGGATCGACCTCACGTATCCAATAATCATTACGATAGTATTGGCCTTAATCCCACTTTTATGTTGTATATGTTTAATGATAATCATAGGATGGGGAGCTACTAGATACCTTACCGTCAACCACCCCACATCCAACACCACAGATTCGGACATGGATAAGCCGCTACTGGATGGAGCAAAAGAAGATGAATCCACTCCATCAACACCATGAAATATGATTACAGAACCTCCGCTGTACATATCCACTACTATGGATCCTCTACACACATCTACGTAGTATATAATTGTAAAATAAATTTTTTTTCCTTTTAAATTTTTCCTGAATTATATTTTTTGAGAATTTCTCTCACCTCATTGTATCTTCAACAAGCAAAATAGTTATAGGGCGTGAACCAATCACAAAAAAAAAAGTTATATAATACAAAATCTACAAAAAAAAGATATATAGATGTACTAAAATAACAAATTATATACAACATGTAAATGTAAATTACAATTATTTTATTGAAAGTGGTTACACCACAATTTTGCTCTCCACATCACACCACACCCCCCCCTCAACGATTCATCCGGCATCATCTGTTGATGTTGAAGCACATCATATCCCCACCACCACCCCCCATACCCACATAATTATAGATTCACCTGTATATTTTAAATAGTCACTTCTAAATATGTCAATTCTCTATTATATATAAACTTGCCTGTTCTCAAGTAAGGTTACATTCGACCAGGACAAGTTTGAAAAATGAGTGGGCATGTGAGGAGGAGAGGGTGAGAAAAGTATGTATGCAAATGAGAGAGATGAGAGAGATGAGGGTGACAAAGGGAGACAAAAAGATAAAGGAGAGCACAACAGTGCATCTCGAAGTTGTCTCTCCTCATCCTTAGCCGAGTTAGATTCTCATATCTCTCCTCCTTTACTTAACACTCACATCCTACTGTACCGAGTAGAATCAGAGCTTTAGTTGATTCTTCAATACTTTCAGTCTAATTGTTACCATTTGAATTATAATAAAAAACCAATTCGACCTGTAATCGAGTAAGCGTATTCAGTAATTTAAGCATCGCTTACACATACAAGATCCGATAGGACCTTGTGTGTGAAATACCACCACCACATGACA
>JAQHQX010000930.1:0-10488 GCA_034694425.1 Arrhopalites sp. Gr-Col-00791 | reverse complement strand
GCAAAAATATTGAAACTCAGGTTGAAAAAAATAAAATGCAGGTGAAAAATAACAAAGCTTTCGCAACCATCTAATAGCTCGTTAATTAAATCAAGCAAACCACCTCCAATGACTGATAAAAAATTTACCAGCAATTTCAATATATTCGCTGAGTTTTCAATATTTTTTTCCAAGAATGTGAATATTTTTGAGAAATGAATTTTGTTATTTATTAAGCATCATGGAGCACTTTGACAGTGCAATGAAAGTGGGGAAGACTTTGAATTATTTGGATGTAATGATTCTGATTTATACTGAAAGGAGTTGTTGTTTTCATTATAATTTAATATAACAATCATGCTCATGGGTCACAACGGCTCTGGTATCCCAAATTGATTTTTATGACCCACGTTCGAAATATCCAACCTCAAATGATCTTTGGTCTTCAAACGTCCTTTTTTCTGTCAGCTCTGCCCTTCAGGCCACCATCTCATCCCATTCATCTCTCCCATTCTTTCAACATCGTAAAATAATTCAAGACTACTCGAAAAATTAACTAAGATTTTTTTTGAGCTTCAACTCTTTCAAAAACATGAAAAAATTTTGAAAATGGTTTTGAGGCCAAATTGACAAGTACAAGTTAGGAGTATAGTCCAAATCAAATGGTTCGCTGTGCCCTTTTTGAAAATCCCATGTACTTCAGTTCCTACGAAACTGTTGAAGACACCTGGACCCTTTCAAGTGAATCAAAAGACTCCTCTAGGTTAATTTCAATGGATAATTACTACACAAAATTCATTTTAGTTCTATTGACCTCGCGTCAATTAAATTTCACTTTGGAATTCACCAATTATTTAAATTCGACTTTAGCAGAATCGGTCACTCTCTGAACTGTTGGGACTGCCAACAAGTTTTGGAATTGGGAAGGGACGTTACGACCGTCATTCGGTAGCCGCGGGGCCTTCACCTTGTGACCTGCAGAGGTCAGCAGTGACATTAAAAATTTTATACTCTGTCATGAATTGTCCCACTCCCTTTTGCAACGTATCCTATAATATCAAAGGTGTATGTTGAAAGATAGACAAGTTTTTAAATAGCTCAAAATGGTCCTCTAATTAGAAAAACTACCCGAAAATCGGCGTTAAACGTGACCTGGTGGGTTTAAAATTAATCTGGTAATTGAAATGAAACCAGTTAAGACTTTTGAACGGCCCTGACTACAAACTAAATATTAGGTAGAAGTAGGAAGGAAATTTTACAATTATTTCACAATTAATTATAAGTTGTAATGTCGTTATACAGACGCTTGAGAGGGATCACGAGTACTATCTGCAACAAAAACAAGACGTGATTGAACAACTAGAGAAGGAGGTCCAAAAATGGAAAATGAGGGCAAATTTTAATTTATTGCAAGCTTTTTGTAGTTTACTGGAGATATTGTTTTATTTAGAACAGAAAAATTCAATTTTTAATACTGAATTAAGCGAATTGAGAAAGGAACTAGAAATTGCTGGTTCAGACTTTGGTTTGAAGTCATCAAACGTAGGATTTGAAAACAGGGATGATTCCGTTGATCATCCAGATGAAGCAATTGTTGACCCAGTCATTGTCATCAATAGCACAATTCCAGCAAAACCAAAAAAGTCTCAACAGAAACGTCTGAGGGATCAAATTAAAAAAAATTTAAAGAGAAAGAAAATGAGAATGGAATTGGATGGTTTTACCAGCAACATTCAATACCACAACAAGTATAGGAAACATAGTCTTGGGAACATTTAATTAGGATGCAAGTTGTTTGTATAATAAAATTGTGAATTTGTCCATGAAATTTATTTACTTTGTCCATATTTGTATGTGCATAAAATTTCGTAAAATAAATTGTTGGTTTCTCCAAATACATTTCTATTTCAAAAAGAATCATTGATCAAATTGACCTCCAAAGGTCAAGCACAAATTCAGAAAAAATCTCAGAAATGTTTATATAGGAGTCAGGAAAAATCACCCCTGTAAGTTCCACGAATATCCGTTAACTCTGTCAGGGTGCAGGCATAAATCAGTCTTTGACCCATTGTCAACTTCAATGACCTCTGTAGGTCAAAGGAGGCAATCATTCGGAGAGTGCAACTGAGAACATAGCCGCATTTCTACACAAGCAGTTCATCACGAACAGTAAAATTTATGCCAGGAAAATATCCACAAGATGAGAGTTGTAAGTGCTTTCAGATTCATCTAACCGCTCACTTCGCTCGTAACTTCAATGAAACAAATCTCCTTGGACATAATTTGTCGAAACAACCAAAACAAGGATGATGTAATGTCCGTGTGATGAACTGTCCTGCGATCAATTGTCCAAAATGAAATAGCCAACGTGCAAAGTGGGGAATTGTGTAGAAATGTGGCGAATCGTGGGGAATCGTGTACAAAGGTTGGGAATGGGTTTTAAATAAACCCGAACATTGCTCAGGAATGTCTACAGAAGCCCTCTGCAAAGTTTCAGTGCATTGGAAAAAAACCAAGTTCCTGTTTTCGGCTCATATCCTTTATTTGGAGAAATCAATGTTTATTGGACAAAACTTAGATTGTTTGTACAAAAAAATGATGGACAAAATAAATACATTTGATGAACAAATTCAAGATTTTATTGTATAAAAACTACTACATTTAAAAAAATCCCCGAATTCTGAGGTTTTGTAATGCGGGTCATAACTATTTCATAAACTAAGTCTACCAATTTCATCAACCACTTATAATTAAAATTGAGATGAAATAAACAGAATACCATATAGCTGTTACTACTAGTGTCGATTACAGCTATTTTTGTCCGTACGTATGCCGATGTTGGTATTTGCATTTGTAGATTTATATTCACTTGCCACGTTTGTCCATGTCATGAGTTTTCTCTTATCCGTTGCAGCCATTTAAAACTACTACATAGACAGAAGATTTGTTTGTCCAAAAAACACAAACCATGATACTCATTTATATTGTACAATAATTTTATTGATTGAACATTTACTCTTCTGGATTTGAAGGTTCGGACTAGTCATGGATTTTCAATCTGGTCACCGACGGCATCAAATCGATGGGGGTAGGGGAATTTTGAGGGGAAACGTTAATCAATGCCACAAAGACTTCAAATATGGTGGAAAGCAATGCCAGGCCATTTCAGCCCATGTAATTGCCTACTCCTACATGGTACCCCCAAGCTCTTGGACTGATCAAACAATTGACCAATTATTGAAGAAAGGGGATGAATTATATGGGGAAATCATGCATGACCCCGATGTGGTACTGGACGAAACTGGATATTTGAATGTGGACGATATCGTGGGAAGAGAATTGAATCCTCTGAATTCGACAGCAGTCGTCTCTCTCGATGCTGACTACGAAGCTTCTTCAAATCTACAGGGGCTACTTAACTCATGTATGAAATTTAGTCCAACGTCAGTCAGTCTCCAGGAAGCATTGGATTTGTTTTGCAAAAGTTCCCATCAATTTAGTGTTCTGACCACCAAAGGGTACACCTTCTCCCTTGTCAAGGATAACGATCGTCTATTTTTTGTAGACAGTCATAGCACGAATGCAGATGGTCGGGTCGTTGAAAATGGAACAGCAATTGTCATTTCTTATCAGATGGAACAGGCACCATCCCATATTTCAGAATTAATTCACAACAATCACGACTCTATGGTCACCCTACAACCAAATGATTTTGATTCATTGGGGAAACTCAAAATGCATGGGCAGACTTTGCAGCACTCATTTTCTATCACTATTTTGACTGTCCACCAATTGGTGTTGGAAGGTGAGCAGCCCACTGAGACTTTTGACGATGGACCAGTAAGAGAAAAAAGGGCAAGATATGAAGCCAGCATGTCTGGTTCAAATCCGAATGAAACCAGCTCCAGTGATTTGGAACCTTTTGAAATAAAAGCTCTGTCAGCGTTAAGATATTTCCCACATTTCTTGAAAGAAAGTATGGTCAATAACACGTCGTCTATGGACTCCAATGCCGTGAAGAGCTTACGGAAACTGAGAAGGCCAGCTACATGGTCGTCTATGTTGAAGATGGAAAACGGGAGTATACAGAGGAAAGAAATTTTCGACGCACGGGCAAGGAAGATTGTTAGGAACATTGGAATGAGTAAATTTTGGTCAGATGTCAGTATCGTTCTCCTTGAACTAGGTTTCAATTCGGCAGACATTTCCTTAGCATTGGAACCTTATGTGAAAAAGTCAACATCGCATGAGAGAAATCCTGAACATCGTGACACTACGATCCGTGAAACTAGAGAGTCGTCGAAGAAAGTTGTAGGTGGCGCTGGTTACTTCGAGACAAGTTTCCGTAATGATCATCGTGACAGTATGGAAGTCAACTTGAGCAATGAAGTGGATGACGAAGAAGGCATTAGCGTCATTTCCAAGGAAACATTAATGGCAACATTCAGATTGACTGAAAAAGATTTTGCTCATAAACCTCCGGAAGTTTTCAAAATCTTATTAAGAAAAGAAGAATTTTCGACGATTTACACGGAAGGAAAATTTGTGAGGGATTACAATATCATTTTGAATCGCAAGATTTTAGATGTCACCAAAACATGTTCCTTTACAAATCGGCGGGGAGCATCAATATTCGCCATAAAAAACCCAGTCTTCTGTAGAATTGATGGCCATTGTCATTGTTCCCTCAAATTCACCCTACACATTTACCGGCAAGATTTACTGAAAGAAGTCATCACAATTCATGGAAAAACGTCAAACCTTGAAAATTATAAATTAATCCAGGACAGAGAGACGGGGCGACAAGTTCGTGGGTCAGACAGAGCAGCAATGAAAGCGGAATTGAAACACCGGAAAGCTCAAGATGTCTTCATCAGGGGAAAAGCACAAAGGCATGGATTGGCTCTCATCCACAGAAACAATGTTCAACAAAGTGAGGCGTCACTCAAGGTTATTAAATCTCAAGGTCGAAAAGACAAATGGAAAGTTAAGGATTCCCCTTTGGGCGACTTACAAAAACTTCAAACTGATCTTGCTGCTGAGCTCACCCCCGACAACGAACTTTCTGGATTTTTACAGGCTTTCAGTTTGAATCCCTTTTCCATTGAACTGTACCTTTTCGCCCAAATTTCTCTGGGCTGTGATTTGCAGAAGTTAGAGAAGATGACGATTTGGATAGACCTTACAGGCCAAAGATGTGTTATGCCGAAATACGAAGTCAAGGACCAGAGGCCGCTGTTGAAACTGACCATGATGGCAAAAAACCAATTCGTCAAAAATTCCTGGCCGTTGGCGGAGGTCATTAGTTCCCAAAGGGATACATTGTCATTTCACAATTTCTTCAACAAGATCATTTATGCATTTAGAGCCGTAGCCAATGTTGATTTTATTCCAAAACTGGTATGCGTTGACTTTTGCTTTGCGTTAATACATGCGTCTATTAAAGCATTCAATATGGAATCGATGGAGACGTACATGGACAGATGTTGGAAACTAGTAGTAGATCCAGAAAGTCCCATGGAACCGAGAAAGTGTTTGGTTTTTGTGTGCACAGCCCATCTAGCCAATGCCTTTTACAAAAATCTCTCTAGAAAAGTGAATAATAAAACTATACCCAGCTTGGCCTTGTCAGCCCTGGCCCGTTTACAAGAATGCGTCAATTTACAAGAGTTCTACACTATCAGCAAATCTATTATTCATATTTTCGGAAAAAAGAAGATGGACCCTGTGAATGTGACTCAAATTGTTAAACTCCTTCGAACAAAGGATAAGAACCCAGATGTCAGACTTTACGAGGAAAGTGACATAATAAACGATGTTTTCCGTGAAAAAATTGAAACTGTAGTTACGGAGACGGAACTCGACACAATGAAGCTACAACGTGAAAAGTCAAAATTTTTTTGGCATTTTCAAAAGCAAATCACAACTGAATTGTCCAGTTCAGACGTCAGAGGTTCAAGTGCCAATTTGTACTACGAAGTCGGGGGTTCAACAAATGATACTGTTCATGATGAGTCTACTTATTTAAATGACTACTATTGTCCCACTGTCCTTGAACATCTTCTACTCCATTACATACCCTACATGTGCTTTTGGAGCTGTATTGTTGTTCGCATCCAAGATCCTGAATTTGTGAGACTCACAGCAGCGTCCGTCGAATCGTATTTTAATAACGAGAAAAACACGTACCACGTCAGAAAAAATGCACTAGCCAACGATTACGTCCGTGACCATGTTGATGTAGTGGTGGGGACCATGATTGATGTGAATCAAAACCACCTTCTAACCAAAGCCTTAAGACCAAACACTAAGAAGGCCCTCAAGAGCATTCTCCATCTACCGGACACAGACATCGGAAGTAGAGAAACTTGGACACCCCACCAGAAGCCAAAAGCTGTTTCAAAAAGAGAGTCCAAGCACTTTTCAAAGCCATCTGTTGTAAACGAAAATTTGAAGATGTCAAAAACTGCCAACCATGGAGTCAAGAAATTAAACATGTCAGAATCTCAGAAATGTGCATATTTCGAACAAGCTTCAGGTATTGTAGAGTCTTCTGAAGATTCAGTCAACCTCCCAGACCTGACTGATCATAACATCAGTTTCCCGCTTTTCCAATTTGATGATAATGTTGTGACGCTACATGATCTTAAATCGATTTCGGGATATACCAAAACTGATATCAACTTTCTCAAAAAATGTCGAGGAAACTTGAAAATACTCTCGGGCCGGGTGAGCAAAGACAAGTGGCTAACGGATTCCGTCATCGATGCGTATCTTCATGAGTATTGTGACACTTCATCCAAGTGGCTCAGTCCAGTGCAAGTGACAGCTTTGTTTGGTAGAAAGGACAATCTTGAGCGTCTTTGTAATATGTTCATCAAGCGTGGGGTGAGATCACGAAGTTGGAAGGGGGCTCTATGGGCATTTCTTCCGTTTAATGTCAAACAGGCTCATTGGGTGCTGATTGGGATTAGCCTTCTGAATCATGAAATCTTTGGTGAGTTGATCAAGTCCAGAACAAAATGCATTGTACATTTACAAAAATAGCCCCCATAAATTTAACTAACTAAAGCATTTGACTCAACTCCATAGTGTTGGATTCTATGGGTGACTGGTCACCAACCAGAAGTCAACAGTTGGCGATTAGAACTTTTCTTGAATATGCCGTTGGAGACGATGACGAACCCGAAGATATTCATTGGCCATTTGAGTATCCAAATTGTGCTCAGCAGAAAAACTGCTATGATTGTGGTATGCCATCTATTAATATTTTCTGCATTTACACGTTAGATGTCTTAGTGTAGCTTTAGTAGTTGACAAAAATCAATTATCTTTTTCCAAGGTGTTATGGTGCTACATTACGTAAAGGCTATTCTTGAGGGGGGCAACATTGAGATTCCGCCTCCCATGGAGTTTCGAGATGAAATTCTTCGTACAATTGTAGGACACTGCAACGTGAATCATAAGCTCCAGGTTTTGATGGCGCAAATTTGTAATGTTTGTCAGCAAAATGAGGTCGATAAAGAACGGAAGACTGTTCGATGGATGCAGTGTGAAAGGTGAGACAAAGTGTCCAACAACTACTCGTATTCATGAGGTTAATTAATCCATTATCACAAACACTGAACCAAGTTGATTATTTTGTACTTATAACAACTACTTGTTTCATTCCAGGTGTCAGTGCTGGGCGCATGTGGAATGCACTCTCATTTCAACTGACGACTATGCCAGTGAAAGGTACATCTGTTCATGAACTCTGAGCATCCCATTTAACGTTATTATTTAAAAGTTACAAAAACTAACAATTCGTATTAACTCTAGTTAAAATAAAAACACTTATGTACAATTTTCCTTTCCAACAAACTCGCCAGAAGTCATTCATATGAAACTTTCACCCATTACGTACCCATTGCCATTCATGCTTAGTTAGTATAGGTTATTTACGGATGACTTTTCAACTTTAAATTTTGAATTTGATGTCCTTCAACTAATTCATCTTTTGGTAAAGCTGTTAGTGCCACTTGAGTCCTTCCAATTAAACATTAATTGACCATTCAACGAATCTACTAAAAATTTAAATTTTTTTATTTGATTTAATTACGAAAATCATCTTTCAACTTTTTATTCCATTGTCCCTTTATGTATTCTGTAACGGCCAATTGCAAATGAAACCAAAGGACAGCGAAACGTCTCAATTAAAACCTTTACTTGGAATTCCTTGTTTCATTCACTGGATCCAATTTCCCGATCTCCAGTGATCCTCACTTTCACCAGAAGGCACTTCATCTCCCGTGGTCCTCATTTCATCTTCAGGGAATTGCAACGAAGCAATAAAAAAGTATAACTACCGTATTCCAAACACAAACCCCAGGAGTATCATTTCCCAGTCAAAATTCCTCAACCGTTTCGTGAATGTCGTACCAATTAAAATCCACCTTTCCCAACGACCTCACGAACTATCTTTGATGGCCAAGATCCGAAGCATAGTCAACTTTCACGAAGAATTTATCGAATACTTTTCATGGTGGCGAGATGGCACTGCAATCAGCAGTGAAATCGGTTATCTCAAAATTTTGTTGGCCCACCTTCATATTTTTGTGACTGTTGGTCAGAGTGGAAATATTCAAAATTTTCGATCACATTTACAAAAGATATCAATGGCTGACGACAGGCGTCCAATTTTCTTTTCGTTTTACCTCCTGGCCCTCTGAACCAACTTGAATTAGAGAATAAAAATGGGGCTAACCTTCAAAACTCCAATCAAATTATAATCTATTTCTTTCAATATGAATCACTGCTTCAGCATCAGTTGTTGAAACCTACCACATCGATTGTAAATTAAGTGAAGGTGGAGACAGTTATTCTAATTGCTACGAGGTTATGCTCAGGAAGTATAAAGCAGTGATTAAAAGTCATCAAGAAGATTTGAGATGGTGCATAAACTTAGATTTGGTGGATTTGGGTAAAATTTACCATTTCACCTCGAAAAACCCCACTTTTCATCGCCAAGATTCTCAGAAGGCTGAATTAGCCACCATACATTTTTAATCCAAACTGAAAAGTTAAATTGATCCACAGTTAATCAAATTTCACCAAAAGATGAAGAGGAATCCTGTTCTTCTACTCAAAACCAACTGTTAAATATGCCACTCATCGACTTTACAGAGGTATTTAGTCTACAGTTTTACCCAACTGATTTTACACTCTTTTAAACTGATTACGGCAGATGACGTTCACAAAGTCGAAATCTCCTTCCAAATACTTTTGACTCCCTTTGACACGGACATTTGGATTTGCCTCTTCATTTCTTTCCTGGCCACTTGCAGTTGTCTTGTCCTCTCAATGGTCAAATCGATTCCGAATGAGCGGCCTTTAGTGAGGGGATGGTGGAATTTGATGGAGAACACATTTTTTTGGTTGTTTGGAATTCTGGTGGAGAAATGCGACCGAGAAACTCCGACACGAAAAATGGAGTGAATCCAAAATGGTGGGAAATTCGAAAAAAGTTTCCAAATGGATATTTCTATTGTGGGTGTGGATGACTTTCATTCTCATCAACTCGTACCGAAGAGTCTTGAATGCCGACAATTCTGTCACTCATCTTTTTGTCACCAGTTGAAGCCACGTCAAGTCTGTTGTGGATTTCGGATCTACCTCACCGAAATTGATTTCAGTTGTAAAAATGTAGACAGGATTTGGATGAAAATGGAATTATTTGAAGTTTATTATAGTGGTGGGTACTTCCAGGAAGCACTTTTGCTATAAATACCTTTTGGTGATGCCGTGAAATATTTGATTGACTGTAGCAATTTATGTCCGACAGATCAAATAGTAACGAAATTCACGGAATCACCATGCAACATTTTCCCATCGTTCCAATCGGCCTTCAAAAAATTGAAAGAGTTAAATGCGATGAAATTCATTTGTACCGGACATTAAATTTGGGCACAATTTGAAGGTGGACGATTACCTGAGAAATATGAGCGGGTACTGGGTCATCAGCGACCTCGACCATTTCCATCGAAATAGAATGTGGAAGAGAATCGAAGTGTTTCTCCAGTCAGGTATTTATTTGTTGTGGAAGAAATGGGACAAAATCCAATTTGAAAGTGGACACCCGAGAGAGTCGGTGAGCAAACGGAAAATACTTACAAATACCAGAAGGTCATCAGGTGACAATATCAACTTGTCCAGTTTGACCATGGATAGCTCGAACATGCGATTCATTTTTTTTGTAGGTTCACATTAGCTTGGAGTCAGTTTAATTTGTTTGTTCGTGGAATTTCTCAAACAGGCCAATTTAAATTTTGACAAAGAATCCGATGTAGTACATTCATCTGACATACAGTGAAAAATGCATGTCAAAAACTCCCAATACCTGCAAAGCCTTCTCCATTAGATTCTACCAAATACAACTGTGGTCTGTAAGTCAAGATGTGTGCCCTGGCATCTCTTCCATTCAAGGAAAAAGGTTTCCCGCCAATTTGTGCCATAGAAAAAAGTTGGCTA
>JAQHQX010000929.1:0-10488 GCA_034694425.1 Arrhopalites sp. Gr-Col-00791 | reverse complement strand
AGAACAGTACGATGTGGACTTAACCAAAGGTTATGGTGGTTATACAAAACCCGGACAACAAATGTAATTAATTATTTCAAAAAAAAATTAATTGGACATCAAAACTGTTTTTTAATTAAATTTTCAATTACAATCAATTTACAGTTTAAACGAAAATTATTCGTATGAGATTCGTGAGTGCTACTCAGTTGATAATCCGGAAAAGGGAAGTTTGATTCAAGAGGTTCCCACATTAGAACCCGCCATGGAAGAACTTCGGAGGTCATGTCAACCTCTCATTCGAAAAATATTAACCCTCATAGGGAAAGCATTAAAGTTGGAGGACGAAGAATATTTTTTACAAGCTTACAATCAAGGAAACCTTCATCAAATTCCCAGCTTAAATCGGTCAATCAAATTTGATACTTCTTGAACAGATTTTTCGTAAATCTCTTAATTTTGGTACTGTGTTCAACTTTGAAAAAAAAATCGCATCCTCATTGACATTTTATTTATGAGACATGTCCTGTTCCAGAAAAATTCAGTCCAGTCCAAATTAAAAGATTTACGGTATATCTGGCACAAAAATTAATTCACAAGTTGAAGTTGTAAAAGATGTTGAAAAATGTTGGTTAAATCATTTTTTTAAAATTTACTTTTCTGATTCCAACAAGTTCACAAAGTGAATGAGTTTGAAGAAACGAATTTTGAAATTTTAAAATGGAACTTTGCAGGTCGATGATGAGGACAAATTGGTATCCAGCCATACCAACCGATGTAGAGATTCCAAAGAAATCGATCCGATGCAGTGAACACACAGACTACGGGATATTGACCCTCCTCTTCCAGGATTCTGTGGGAGGTCTTGAAGTGAAATCTTCTTCGGGGAAATGGATCCAAGCCACTCCCATCCCCGGATCTGTTTTGGTGAACACGGGAGACATTTTGGAATTTTGGACTGGAGGAACTTTACCTGCGACTCCTCATCAAATTCTGATTCCAGACAAAGAAATTCAATTGAGGTCTAATCGTCAGTCAATTGTTTACTTTGTTCATGCAGATGACAATGCTCTCGTTGCTCCAATCAAGTCGGATGTCATCAAGTACAAGGAAGGTGGATTCCAACCATTTCTATTCAAAGTTCATTATGAACGACGCATGAACACCAGCTACGGGGTTTGAACTTTGAAATTAAATCTACATTCAAGTTAAATTACTAATTCAATATATTCCAAAACAATATTTCATGTTATCTGACCGCACGATCAGTAGACAAATTAATAATAAAGCTTGACATTTAAATGAATGAAAAGAGGAAATTTTGAAAGAGCCAAGTCCTTTGTTTTCTTTTCAAGTTTAAACAACTGCCTACAGTCGCACCTTGCTAAGCACGCCAATTTCCTGGCTCTGTATAATAACCGAAATAGCTCTGTTTCAATGGCACTTCATTGAAATTTTCTCATGTTGAACTTTCCGTATGGAAGTTTCCTCTGATGAAACTTCCGCGAATCCAAGTAAGATTTCTTACATGCATAAATAAAGCTGTTCACAATAACAGTATTATTTAGCCTAAACAAAACTCTCTCATTGACGCCCTTTTGTTTTCACAACTTAGAACAATCAGAGTTTCACGGTACTTTTATTGGAACTGTCGCAACAGGGTCAGGGTGCCATGTTTCAAGGGAATGCGTTCTGAGGTATAATTTGATTATTTCATAAACTGTCGGCCGATGTTCTTGCCTATCCCTTCATTACCTTTATAATGACATATTACACCTGTCTCGGAGGAATTATCCGTTCAAGTTATGTTTTTGTTCGTTATACTAATGACATGCAATTTTCTTAACTAAAGACCTGTTAGGCCATATTTCCATCACAAGAATTCATCGATCGGGGCGGCACTTCATACCTCAATACATTTTCTCAAGAATAGACATTTCATGGTTTTAACAGAGTTGTTCGTGCCATCATTTCAAATTTAGTCTTCAACGCGACACAAAACATGTCTTTAGTCACTTAAATATCGAACGGACATTTCGTTTCATAACTTTAGTTTCATAAAATTCTCACTCGGTCCTTTCATTTGATGCCTTTGGAAAACAGGACATGGGCAATTTCCAGCTAATTATTACCAATTGTACACGAGGAGGATGTGGAAATTTTCCCGGAAATGTGGTTTTGAAAATTTTCAATTTTGGAAACTAAACAATTTGTTTATTTTTAACGACTGTCGGCCCTTTTGGCTATTCCTTAATTACCTTTATAATGACATAGCACACCTCTGTACGGTATTCTAACTAGGAAGTATTTTCCGTCCAAGTTGTGTCTGAGGTAATTAAACTAGTGACGCGTATTTAAATAAATGTCTGGAGCGAACTTATACAGCATAAACTAGTCCGAGGAATAACAATTAGATGGTTTTAACTGACTTGATCGTGTCACCATTTAAAATCTAGGCTTCCGAAAGGAGAAAAACATGTCTTTAGTCACTTAAATATCGAAGCAACTTCAATTTCCTGATGTTTCCCAACTTCAATTACTCAACCAGGAACCACTTTGACTTTAACTTACATTTGAATTAAAAGTCAAAACTACGAAAAATTCTGACATTGAACTAGAAGAGCTGCAAGTCGTAGGTTTTCACCAGGCAAAAATCGTATTTTGATTTTGTAGTTAGTCATTTTAACTCAAAATTCTGTTCGGAATTTTGAAAGAATCAGATCAAAATGATTAAGAAGAAGGATTTAATTTCGAATTATATCACCCTGTATTTATTATCAACTCTCATGATTCTCCCAACAAAGTTTAATGTGTCCACTGGGAAAATCAAAATCCTTCAAACTGGACCAGCCAGATGGATATTTTGTATTTTCTTCATAAATTTGATCGTCTACAGCACATGGACGAATGTCCGTTTGTATCAGTCTCTCGTCCAGGGACAATACATTCAATTTCATCATTTGGCCTTCCACATTCCGTGTGCTGCAATCTATATCGTCGTTATCATATGGGCCTTCATCTTGTTTTTCAAATATCCCAAAGTGACTGAAGCCATTTTCAACCAACTGGACATTTGTGATAAAAGTAAGTCTATTTACAACTACCTGATTTATTCAAAGCTTCGACTGAAAAATTGGCTAAAAAAATAAAACGTTGATTTGAAACTAAATTCAATGATGCAGAGAATGAGGCAAAGAGGATGAGATATTCGATGCAGGAATGGTTCCTCGTCTCATTTCCCTACATACTTGTTTGCACCACTTTCGTTGTCCCAATTGTTTACCAGTACGACCCGACCTCCCTTCAATTCATCTTCTCGACTCTACCACCGTCTTTCCAAACTGAAAAATGGTTGGTAATTCTCATAACTTACGAGACATGGACATTCTTCTACGTTTTATGCCTACTCTACTACGGATTTTATTCGATGATCTCCTTCATTCAAGATACTAACCAAACTCTAACCTCTTGGTTACGGTCACTAAAGTAATTCCTATGTAAAATTTTAATAATACATCATAAAACAAGTTCAAATTATGTTAAGGAGAGAAACTGTCATTCCATTTTTTGATTTTGACTTTCTTTAGATGTGGAAACCTTCCTTTGACGTGGATGATGATGATGAGACAATGTCGCAATGCAAGACACACCGAACTTGAATTAAAACTATTCAATTTAGTTTTCTCCTATCCCATTTTTGCACTTAAATTGGTGGCCATTCTGATGTCAACTTCTCATTTATTCTTTGCCATTGTCCTCTTTCAAACTCACAAACTTCTCTCATCAATTTTTCTTCTGTGTGGATTACAATGTATTGGAATGTTTATTGTTGTGTTCGACAAAGCTTTTCGGTTACCCGATCTCATGGAGCAGAACAAATTGGAATTGTTGGTTGTGTCTCAGAAGATTCGATTGAAGGATAATCGGGATTACATCAAAAGATTAATCAGTTCCGTGGCGGATGTGGGGATCAAAGTGGGTGACTTCCACACACTCGAGAGAACATCCACGCCCGTTTTCATCGACTTTATAACGAAACAAGTTTTGAGTCTCCTCATCACATTTCGTTGATGACTTTCGAAAAGTGGGATCTATTCTGCATGACAAGGACAAGGATTTAATTGTTTGGTAGAATGATCTGATTTTGTACATTCAATGAAATGTCCGTGTAGCAGCTTGGCTTGTAAGAGTGTCCTCGATAAACAAGCTTAATAATTTTACCAGAAGATATACTCGTCGGTAGCTGTTCTATTTGTAAGTCATCAAAATTCAAAACTCATTAGTCTAAGCTATGTAAGACCCAATGCGATTTGACAAAAAGAGCAAAAATTTTCTTAGGCTTAAAGTGGGAAACATTTATTGTTATTTCTTACCCAACAAAATATTATGATTTCTTACTTCATAATTTAAAAACTGTTATTCGAACATTAATAAATATTTTATCTAACATGAGAATAAAAATAACCATAAATCTTTGCTAAAAAATGACCTTTAACATTTATCAAAATGACAAAGTGAACGGGGGAAAATGTGATGCGTATCTGCATCATCAATTGTCCTACATCTGTAGTCATCCAAATAACTGGTTCATTTACGTTTGGTTAATTCACGAGACTTTTTTTAATTGTTTAATTTCAAGTGAATTTCATAATGTGGAACCATAATTTTGATACCTCATTTCTTCTTTCATTAGAACAAATGGATCGGCTCCTATGATGGACCGTTGACAAATGTCCCATATGTTAATTTACAAGACCATATTTTATTTATAAATTATTTAATTTCAAGTGAGTATCACAATGTCGAAACTTCATTTCTTCTTTAATTAGAACAAATCGATTGGCGCCTATGACGGACCGTAGTCTGAGGAATTATAATTTCATGGTTTTAATTAACTTGGCCAGGACATCATTTAAAATTTATAATTCAGAGACAGAGACAAACGTGTCTTTAGTCTCTTCCGTGTAAAACCCACATTTGGTTTTATAGTTACAGTTTCTTGGTATTTCCAAACTCAAGTCAATCAATCAAGAGTCCATTTGACTTTAATTCGCATTTGACGATACAATTTTAACCATCACATTTTCCTACATTGAACTAGAAATCGAACACTTTCATGAAACTAAAGTTGTGTTTTGTGGACTCGGGACTGTTTCAACTGTTAATCTTAGTTATTCAAAGGTCGAAATTTTGAAAGAACAAGAACAAGATGATTAAGAAGAAGGATTTAATTTTGAATCATGTCGCTTTCTACTTATTATCAACTCTTATGATTATCCCCACAAAGTATAATGTGTCCACTGGGAAAATCAAAATTATTCAAAATGGACCAGTCCGATGGGTATCTTGTATTTTCTACCTAAATTTTATTGTCTACACCCTATGGATGAATGCCCGTTTATATCAGTCTATTGTCCTTGGACAATATGTCAAATTTTATCATCTGGCTCTCCACATTGCCCTTGCTACAACCTGCATTGTCGTTGCCCTTTGGGCTTTCATCTTTTTCTTCAAATATCCCAAAGTGACTGAAGCCATTTTCAATCAACTGGACATTTGTGATGAAAGTAAGTTCATTCTCAACTACTTGATTTATTCAAATCTTTGATTGAAAACTACACACGAAAAGAAAAATAAAGTTAATTCAAAGCTAAATTCAATTATGCAGATAATGAGGCAAAGAGGAGCAGATATTCGATTCAGGACTTGATCATCGTTACACTTCGCTTAATACCTGTTTGTACCACTCCCATATTCCTTATTATTTACCGGTACGATCCGACTTCCCTTCAATTCATCTTCTCGGCTCTACCACCGTCTTTCCAAACTGAAAAATGGTTGGTAATTCTCATAACTTACGAGACATGGACCTTCTTCTACGTTTTATGCCTTTTATACTACGGATTTTATTCGATGATCTCCTTCATTCAAGATACTAATCAAACTCTAACCTCTTGGTTACGGTCACTAAAGTAATTCCTATGTAAAAATTTTAATGATACATCATAAAACAAGTTCAAATGATGTTAAGGAGAGAAACTGTCATTTCATTTTTTGATGTTGACCTTCTTTAGATGTGGAAACCTTCCCCTGACGTGGATGATGATGATGAGACAATGTCGCAATGCAAGACACACCGAACTTGAATTAAAACTATTCAACTTAGTTTTCTCCTATCCTATTTTCATGTATAAATTGTTGCTCATCATCATCTCGGTCACTCTCATATTCTTTGGAGTTTTCCTCTTTCACACTCACAAATTTCTCTCATCGATATTCTTGGTAACTGGATGGGAATGCATTGGCCTATTTGTCGTTTTGTTCGACAAAGCTTTTCGATTACGCGATCTGATGGAACAAGTCAAATTGGAATTGTTGGTCGTGTCTCAGAAGATACGATTGAAGGATAATCGGGATTACATCGAGAGGTTCATCATTTCCGTGGCCGATGTGGGGATAAAAGTGGGTGACTTCCACACCCTCGAGAGAACATCAACTCCCACATTTGTCGACTTTATCACCAGACAAATTTCAAGTCTCCTCATCACATTTCATGGATGACTTTTTCAACTTTTCTATTGGGGAATTGAAAGTGCATTAAACTAATTTAAAATTATTTAATTATTGCAATCAATCAGTCTTTTATGTAAACCAATTTTTCTTCATAGGGAACTGAAGACAAAGAATATTGAGTTTCAGAATACATTTAGTGGATTATGTGGCAGTTAAAACTGAACCGAAGAATATATAGAGTGGCTTTGATCTCTTCTTTAGGTGCCCAGATACTGCACTGGGATTGGAAAAAAGATTCAATGTTTCCACTATGATGGAATCAACATATCTAAGATTGTGTTTCCTATGGCTCACGCATCACAACAATCACGAATTCTTGGTCATCTTCCAGCCATCTGGAAGTTCTAGTTCTGGAAAACTTCCAGCCATCGCTTCATCCATCATTTTTGTATTTTTTAATTTTGACTCAAATACCTTTGTCTTTATGTATTTATTTATATGAGCATACATTGTTGGAACTATGCTAAATAAATGATTTTCAAGCGTGATCATTATTTGTCACAAGAAACTTACTGTGAAGCTGTAGTTTATAGTCTACGATTAAAGTAATAAATCAATATCCTACTTCTAAACAGAACACTTTACCTTTTAGAACCAAATTACAATTCACATTTTACAATCCATTCTAAATCAAGAAATTCTATTCCTAATTCAATTTAATTTTAAATATTTAAATCCAAGTTTGATTACCAAACTACTCACGACTACCAAGCTAAGAGGAGACTCACAATTTGCTTGAGTACAAAATCAATAAAAATAAGTGTTGATGTTCTCCCCATTTCTGAAAATTGTCCAGCTTGAATTTTAATGGACGGAATAGAATTGCAGATTGTCCTGTGCAATTGTCGATCCATCTTTAAATGTAATCTTTGTGACTTGATCCAAATTAATTGAGTCAATTGTTGAGTCTTATCAGGAATACCAAAAGCTGTATTGAACATTCCAATGTACGATACGACCACAATCAAAAATAGTACAAATGATATTAGGCTAAAAATAAAATCTGTCGAGATGAGTCGAATTGATCCAAATCCTCCAAAAATAGCGATTGTCAGACATGTGATTTTGTTACAAAAAACAATGTCAGCCCAACTTAAATTGATGAGAACCAGTTCGAGGTGCAGAAACAGAGCATATTTTATAAACTCTTCCAATTCTTCACCACGACCGCCTCTGGAATTTAATTTGTTCAAAATTATATGATAACTTCTATTCAAACGTTGCAACAATTAAAGTTTTACCATACACAATACAATAGCAGAGAATTAAAACTACGTTTATTGTTAGTGTGAGTGTTGTTGTGTTACCGAATCGAAAGTAGGGTTGTCAAGTCGTGTATCTTTTGTAGAATGTCACGACTAAAATTGTTGAAGAACAGCATGATCATGTAGAGCATCAAATTTGAGATGAGTAAAATCATTGTTCCAGTCACCATCTCGATGAGCACACAAAGTGACACAGTCAGAAAATTTCGACATGGATTTGAAACAACAAATATTAAGAGTGTAGGCAGAGATGGATCTGCAATATATAATAAGGGATATGCTAGTACTGTTGGATACAATGAAAAAGGCAAGTACGAAATGATCAGCTCTCTGAAAGATCTTCTGAATTGTTGTCTGGTCAAATTCTTGACGTCTGTTGATGTACAAGCAATAAAAACAGTCCAAATTATTTTTAATTAATTTCAATAATCATTTCTCCTAAAACTCATCTTAGATGGTTCATCTTCAAATGTTTTTTATTGGTGATCATCAACTTTGGTCCCCATTTAACTATTGGCTGTTAGTGTCATTCATCTTGTGTTGGCCATATCGAATTCAGAATTGTACACCATTTTTAAACTTGGTAACTTTGGAAAACCTTGAACTTGGTTTTTGGTCAGGGTTTCTCAAATTAAATTTCCAAATTGTTTTCCCAATGAACTTTGAAAAAAAACATTTGGTCTTTCATAATCGAATGAAAACTAAATGTTAATGAAAAGTAGTGCGAAGAATTTAAACAATTTTGGGATTCGTTATATAAGTCCAATCCAAAAATATAGTCAAGGGAAACTGTACAGACAATTTTAGAGGCGCAAGGACTAAATCAAAATTGTTTATTTGTTCCTATCGTATATTGATGCAATTTAATCTTTAACAGAAAAATATGGAAACCTTGAGATTTTGAGTATTCGCTGTAAAGTTTGACTTGCAATCCTGGCCAACGAATACAGATGAGATAGATGAGACAACTCACTTCGACATAGCAAATTGAGAAGATGAGCATAATTGGAAGTTGATGAGTTTTAGCCTTCCCTAGAGCGACAGTAGTGACTGTTTGTATGACCACATACAAAGCTTGCAAAACTATGGCCAAAAAGAAAAGTCTGGAAATTCGTTGAAGCCGAATGGAATTTTGCAGTTGCATTTGTCCAGTGATGCCATCGAATCGAAATGGAAGGACATGGAGATTGCAAAAGAATTCAAATGCTCTGATATTGTACCTCAGATCGTGTTCTGTCAACATTTTGCAGTTGTCTTTATATCAGTATTGAGTTTTTTTCACAAAAAGATTCAAAATTCACAAAAACTTGGATAATATCTTGGAGTTAGTTTAATATTGCATTGCCAAGTTTGTCCAAAATTCATTCAGGAGAGAACAAAGGGAAACTAAATTCGTCGTGGTTTATTAATTTTAATTTAGTTGGATCCAGTAGAGTTTTCAATTCTACTCAAATCAATACCAATTGAAAATAAAAACAATTAAATTGTCCACCAAAATCAAAGTACACGTCCACAGATTTTCACTGACCGAACGAACAAAGAAAATGTTAGTTTCAGCAAATGCTGTAATTGCCAACTGTCACTATTACAATCATTCAATTTGAAAACGGTTTGAACTTGTAGACAACATCGATAGATTAGACTCCGGCGCCGACCCCCTTTTCTACTCAGCGGCGGCTGAACATTTTTTGCGATTGCGATTTTTCGATCATCCAATTGTCACAATTGCTCAAGTTTTAAGAAAATTCGTTGTTTGTTTATGAAGTGATCACTGTGAGTCTATAAAATCATTTTTATTGGAACCACCGGATAAAGTGACCCGATTCTCATGCGAATGATATTGCCAATATCCCATTTCAGTATTGAAGATTGCATACCGATACCCCAGTAAACCTCTGACAGAAAAACAGCCGGAATTCTCAATGTACGACATATTTTGAACGTTTATGAAAGATTGGAGTAATTTTTTTCCTCTGCCCGACCTACTACCTTGATATATGTACGTATGACGGTGTGCATAACCATACTGGTATGAATCATTTTAATGTACCTGAACTGTACTTCAATTAATGCCATAGCATTTTGTGGGTCTATCTAAAACCCATTCCCCACAATTCCCCACTTTCACCACAATTCCCCACTTTCACCACAATTCCCCACTTTCACCACAATTCCCCACTTTCACCACAATTCCCCGACTTTCTCTGCCCTTATACACAATTCCCCTACAATTTCCCACCATTTCCCGCCTTTCTTCACAACTCCCCTACAATTCCACACAATTCTCCACCCTTTTACACAATTTCCCACTCTTTTACACAATTTCTCGACAATTCCCTGCCTTTCTCCATTTCTACACAATTTTCCACCTTGAATGTTGGCTCGTTCATCACGGACAATTCGTCACAGGACAGTTCATCACACGAACATTTTATTTTTATATTTAGTTTGTAAGTTCGAGATTTTTATTTTTATACTTAGTTTGTAGCCTAGATTTTAAGTTTTATTTTTAAATTCAAAAAGAACAAGGCAGAGAGAAAAAGGAATGAGCAACTCAATGTTGCTAGTACTGCTCTTGCTGTGTGAATGGATCCCTCTCAACTGGCTTGCACTGTCTTTTATAGACAGTGCATGTCAGCCGAGAGAGTTGCACATAATATGTACGTAAAAC
>JAQHQX010000928.1:0-10492 GCA_034694425.1 Arrhopalites sp. Gr-Col-00791 | reverse complement strand
CAGCAACCAAAAATACGGAGCCCAGAAAATAATGGCCAAATTTGAGATGAAATTTGTGAAAATTCCAGTGGAACTTTTTCAGGTTTCAAAATCGAGTTTGACTCAGTTTTCACTTGAACCTTCATGTTGTAGGAGTTGGATGAAATGTAATTTATTGTGTGCATTTCAATTGACCATTTTAATTAAATGCAATAGAGGCTGCAAATACTGTGACTTTTTCTAGTCAAAGTCAAAAAGTTTGAAACTGACAAAAGACTTTTAAAATCACAATTAAAATGTTAGTAAGTCAAGAAATTGTAATTGTCGATACTCCTATCGACATGAAAAATCAACTTTGCCTACTAATTTGGTCGAGCAGAGTGAAACTTTTTACCACAATTTTGGAATGTGGGGATGGGCGTGCATAACAATCAAGAATAATTTTATTTTTGTTTAAATATTTAACCAAATGGATCATCGAATTGAATTCCGCTCAGCACAAAAAATTTGGAGTCCTGTCCTTGTTAGTCGTGTCAATATTTGGCAAGTGGGCAACCTTTTTTATTTCATTACAAACAAAAATTCGGAGACTACAATTCAGGGTTCTCCCTCGGGAATTCCCGGGAAATTTCCGTGATATTGGTCAGGCAAGGGAATTATGGTTTTTTGTTTTTCCAATTTGGGTATAATTATATTGAGAAAGACAAGCTCTTCAATATAATTATACCCAAATTGGAAAAACAAAAAACCATAAGTCAGTTAAAAAATTAATCCTTTTAAGTAATTTATTATTATTATTCAAAAGGATTAATTTTTTAACTGACTTACAGTCACACGGAGTAAATAAATCATATAATACATGCTTATTATTATTAATTGAGATAATTGAGGAATTTGTCCATTATATCTTAATTCCCCAGAATTCTCGGGAATTCCCGGAAATTCCTGGGAACTTCCATCGAATTTCAAATTCTCGGGAATTGCCGAACCCTGCTAGAATTCATGTCTCCATTGACAATTGAAGAAAGGAGGGAAATTTCAAAATGTTGAGATGACGTTCCACGCCCACATTCATTGGCCTTGAAATAAATTAAAAGTTGAATAGAGTCTACTTTGAAGTTGTCTCTCTACTGTTTGACTCACATTTTATAGCTTTTATTCAGTCCAATAGAATTTGAATCGGATTTGACATTCTGAATTCTGTTTGATTTGAATTATTTGAACTAGTGACATCTGTAAACCTGTCACCCATCATCAATAGAATGTGAGAATCTTGTGCCAATTCCAAGTAGATAGGACGTCGCCTGAGGATGATGGTCATTACCACAATGTCAGCAACTGACTTATCCGATTTGAATAGAAAAGGGGCTGGTCAGGGTTCAGCCCCCGGGAGAAATGGGAAAAATGGTAAAAACCTGTTTTTATCACCGCCGCGGCGGTTGAGCGGTAGAAATTGGGAGATATGATAGAGGAAAACGGGGAAATAGATAAATTTCCAAGTAGTGCTCCGAATGACTACTAGTTTGAGTTCACCTATTTTGAGCATTTTGTACTCTTCAAATATCCACATTTCTTAGGTGCAGATGCTTTTATTTGTGCCCGCAGCTGTGGGTATCAGTTGGGCTTGCTGTAGGAAGCCTTGAATTTTAAAAAAAATTGTTTACAGTGCCGATTTAAGAACAAAAAAGCTTGTACGTGTGAGGTATTCAGCTGGGAAGGCGCACGTATTAGGTGCACAGGGGTGTTGATTTTAGGTACCAAAAGTTTTGAGTACGGCCACGGGTATTAAACAGAGCATGGTAAAACCCGGGTCGGTCGTAATAAACCCAGCCCAAGTGGGTTTTTTGGGGGAAATTGACGCAGAAACTGACATTAAATTTTCTCCATGACCCGGGAGAATTTACGACCCAAAAAAACCCAAAAAACCAACATGCCATATCTCTTGTATCAAAACCTGTACCCATTCGGAAGACTATGATCAACCTCCCACATTGTAGGAGGTTGCCACTTATTTGCAATTTGGGCTGGTGGTTGAAATTTTATTTAAATGTCTATCAGTTCTTGTCGACTCGACATAAATTGGGAATGCCATGCGGACATTTTTAATTTGGTATCAATGTTTGGTCCTGTGTTTTCGGAACACAACAAATGGACCTGTTCGGTTCATTCTGCTACGAGTTTCTGAAGCTTCGTTAAAATATTATTCATTTTAATTTTAATTGTGATTTATAAACTCTCAAACTGAAATTAACTTGACTGGAATCTCGATGAATGAAAGGAGCCTATAGAATTTCCAGTGATGTTTCTGTATGTAGCCCAATCTGACATTCACCATTTTCCTTTCCAGTTTGCTTTTTCTTGTACCTGACACACTGTGGGACGTTGACATCTGGCGCTCCAAGTTTCATGCTGTGGCAAAGAATTGGAGCACTCGTAGAATTTGTGTTTTAAAATTTTCAATCTTGTAAGGAAGATGATTCTTGTTGCATTGGCTACCAGTCAATTTACTTTAGCTTTCATGAGAAGCCTTTCTCAATACCTCTATTTTTCCTTTGCTCGAGAACGTTGACTTGTTTAAAGATGGAATTGACTGAGGTCGCCGTATGTACTCTATGTGTACACGTAGTTAGATATATTTCTTACAATGTGGTCGATGTGTTCACGATGACAATGGTTGCCTCATATTCGGTGACTAATGCTGTATGTACATTTAAACAAAGGATTAAATACTTAGTCAGCTCTAAAGGCTACATTTCGCGTAAACTTTATCAGTAAAATTTATCTTCTGCGGTTGGATAAGGTTCAATTGCGATAATCACATTTGTGGCCAATACTACATACAGTAGGAGGTTTTGCATTCAGTTTGAATTGATATTAATAAAAATATTTTAATCTTTCCAAAAGCAATAAACTCCTAACAAATGTCCGATGAGTTTTGGTTTTCAACCTAAATTTTTAAATTCGGTTTCTATTTTTTTACTATAGCATTAATTGTATGCCCGTCTTTTTCTTAAAACTTAGCAAAGTTTAATTGCAATTTTCTCGTTGTTGCCCTTAACTTGGCAAGTCATTTATAAGCTATTCGATTTTCAGAAAAATTCTTGATACGTGCAGAGGACATATTTGAAGGTAAGTACTGAATTTTAATTTACAATTTGACGATGTTGTTTAACAACATTGTGGAATTTTGATTAAAGTTGTTTTATGTATCAATTCTGTGCTTTTTCTACTGGACTATAGTGACAAGATGAATACCCAAATGATGAAAAAGTTGAAGAAAGAAGAAGCATCGTCAATGGTTGACGAGTCTTTGGTGTCAAGTGGAAGTGAGTCAAGTGAAAATGAAAATGAAGATGATGAAATGAGGAAGAATAAAGCCATGGAAGAAGTTTTCAATATTCCACTTGTGAGTGAAGCAAAATTATAGCAAATTTTACTTTATTTGAACACCTTTGGTCATTTTGTTTTGAATACAAAATTTCGTATTCTCAGGTTTTACAACAAATAATTGAATATGTGGAGGACTCGAATGATCTCAAGCAATGTCGTTTGGTGAATTTCATGTGGAAGGAGACTACAACCAAAGTGATACTGAACAGAAATTCTGCTTGTGTAGTACTCAATTTTGATTCCAGAATGATGAAATATAAAAAATTCATCCACTGGGATACGACTCGTTTATATCTTTCATCCCACTACTTGGATGAAGATAAAGAAGATGTTGATGATGATGATTTGACTACTCTCACAAAAATTGTAGACAAGTCAACTCAATTTCCCTGCTCAACATTCGTCATGTACAATGGGGATTTGAGTAACCCGGACATGGGAGATTTTTTCAAAGTTGTTGGACAAACTATCAAAAATTTGAAACTGATTAGAGTTGGTATAAACTCTGTAAAATTCGGTGATCTTTTGGGTCTCAATTGTCCCAATTTGGAGACACTCCACGTGGAAGGTGGTTGCATTGATTGGACCCCTGACTGCGATTCGTTTGAGCTTCCAAAACTGAGGATGCTGGACATGAGATATAATCTGACATTTTTTGGCGGAACAAGTCTCTTCAAGATTTTCGAAACTCTGATTGCACCAAATTTGCAAGTTATTCTTGGATTCTATCTATGCAGGGACTTGGATGTAGTCGCTAATGCTGGAAAACTTGACTGCGTCAAGGAGCTCAATTTTTCTTGGATTGGAAATCCTGACAACTTAACCAAGTTGGAGATGTTTGTTCAAGTGGGTCCACAACTGGAGACTTTGAGGCTTGGTCTTTGCAGATCTTTCAACCGTCTGGATTATGATGTAAAAAGCAAGTGGATGAGGCTCATAGAGAAATTATTGGATTTGAGCAAGACCACTTTGACATCTTTCAGATTCGCAGGAATTGAAAATTTGTTCGGGAGTCTCAATTTTCCACAGTTTTCACAACTTCGAGAGATTCAAATTGACTCATTGAAGGCAGTTGAACGAGGTGTGAGGTATCCTTATGAAATTCTGGGTAATGAAATTTCTCCCAATTTGCAAGTCATCAACGAATTCGTCCTGGACAGAGATACCGAAGGAGTCGTTAGAGCTGGAAAAATTCATTGCGTCAAGAAACTCACGTTTTCCGGAGATACACTTGAACTAGAACATTTGAGATTGTTTTTGAGTTCCCGTCCTCAACTTGAGGATTTAGAAGTTTTGTCGATGTCCAGTTGGGAGCCATATAACTTGGATAGGAAAAGAGAGTTGACTGGTCTCCTGGAACAATTACTGGAGTTGAGCAAAGACACTCTCAAAAGTTTCACATTTAGTTTAATTTTAGATGTTTTTGTGGATTTGAAATTTCCGAAATTTTCCAAACTTGAATACGTTGTTGTTCCAAAATATTCTGAAAGAATTTTCCCAAGAGGAATCAATTTGTCTGAAACATTTCCCATATTGGAAATCCTGGATCTTCGTGCATGCATCTTCTCTGAGAATGATGAGAACTGGGATAAATATTTTGCTCCTCCAGATGCATTCACAGGTTGTGTGACCTCGGTCAAAATTCTGTTATGCTGTGGAGGGTGCAATGACGCTGCAAAGAGGAACCTCCGAACCATTTGTCCTAATGCTAAAGTATATGTATTATGCTAATGAGTGCGAATGAAACAACTATTAAAGGGGTGATTAATGATGGGCAATATGATTTTCGGAAGATTGAGGGAGTGCATTTGCAGAATGTTTCAACTAGTCATAAATCATGTTTTTTATTTACTATTATCTTATTGGTTAATTTGAGTTTTTGAAAGAATTTCTCTTTCTTGTACCAAAACAAGGATCTCATCAGATGATGGAGTTTGAGCTCTGTGTAAATTTTCCATAAACTTTAAACTCGATGGCCTGATGAGATCCTTAAGAAAGCGCTATTCCAAACCTCCAGTCAATAGGAGGCTTCAAAGGCCACGTTTGAAAATCTTTTTGTTTCAATGACTGAAGGAGTGCAAGTACATATAAAGAATCATTGGTCAATCTCGATTTTCTTGGCTCAAAAGAAACTTTTTGTTTGAAAGTCAGAAATAAGAAAATGAGAATTTTTTTGTCTTTATGTGTTCATGTAGCTCGATCTCACAGGAAGAAAGGTAGTTGTGGCTCTTATCCCCCATTTAAACCAATGTTAATGTTAATTAAGTTTAATTGCTTCTTTTTCCTGAATATTTATCCAATCTCGACAAGGTTGAAGTCAAACAATCAGAAAAAAATCTGGTCACATTAAAATATCGAGAAAGTTGTTTTATGAAGTACCTCAAAAATGATTGCACCATAATGTAAGTTTTTTAATTGGCTTTAATTAAAATTAAAAATTGAAAATCCGATAGTGTATTTAATTTATGTTTAATTCGGGTTATGGAGCAGCCATTTTATGGACCTTTATTTTTAGGGAGTAATCTCATAACCTTATGGACTCCTATACAGCCATGGAAACAGATGTGTTGAATTTTCTGATTCGAGTTGCCATAGTCGCTTATGGGCTCATAACTTTATGAGCTTATTTATGGATTCTCGGGTCCCCCTATTGAAAATTCGAATTCACTTGCTCTGTTGTGAAGACCTAATGAAAATAGCTACAGGATAACCAGCGTCTTGGTTGGTCTTCATAACAAAAAATTAATTAGAATTTAAAATTTAAAACATGATCGGTGAAATTACCCCGCATACTGCCATGTAACCCCCTCTTTGGTCTTACGGTAGTCATTTACTGGGGAGATTTCCAGTTGGACATCTTAATGTGTAGTGGTTATAATTGTGATGCCGAATGTGACTTAAAGTCAAGGAAAGTGCTCGTTCATTGACTTGAATTTTGAAGTACCAAGAAATTGACGTTATACAACCAAATTTATATTTCAATTAACCATGAAATGTCTTGAGTCGCTTACATATAGGATCGATATTTCAATTAGGAACTTTAGTAAAACACACGTTTTTGGTTAATATCTTTACCATTTATATTTAAAAAGCTCAAATAGCCACATCGACATAGCCAAATTCTTATTTTTATGTTTTTTTCAAAAGGATCACCATGGGCCTGTACACAGGCCTTGCGTCGTGACATTCAGGACCCGATGGATGTCCGCAACTCTTCTTGAGGAAAATTCCAAACGCACATGCAACCACGTTAAAAAATCTAGATTTTTGCACACAAGACCAATATGTGAACTTACAATGCTTTGCTTTCAAGTCCACAATTCTTTGATAAATGCTCCTTGAAAAAGCATATATCAAAGAATTCTTCAAGTACTTGAGAGCACTTCATTTAATTGTTTGAATTCAACTGAATACCTTGTGAAAGCTTAATTTTGAAACTATTTCTTTTTTCATCAGAGTAAATTCATCGGCACCTTGACTGACACCCCAGTCTGAGCAATTATAATTTGATGGTTTTAATTAACTTGACCATGTCATCATTTGCAATTCATACTCTAACAAAACCACGTTTTATGTCTTCCTTAGTCGCTTTCATAAATAATCGATATTTTCATTATTAGCTTCAATTTATTGGTATTTTCCAACCCAAGTACCTCAACGACTAATCACTTTGACTTTAATTCACATTTGGCGTCACAGTTAAAGCCATCAAATACTCCGACATTGAACTGGATTAGCTGAAAGTCAAACATTTTCTTATATTTTGTGGACTCTGAACTGTTTCTACTTTTAATCGTTGTTATTCAAAGTTCTGTTGAAAATTTTGAAAAAACAAGAACAAGATGATTAAGAAGAAGGATTTAATTTTGAATTATATCGCCCTGTATTTATTATCAACTATCAAGATTCTTCCAACAAAGTTTAATGTGTCCACTGGGAAAATCAAAATTCTGGAAAATGGACCAGGCCGATGGGTATTTTGTATTTTCTTCCTAAATTCGACCCTCTACACCCTATGGATGATTGTCCGTTTGTTTCAGTCTACCCTTCTGGGACAACACGTCCAATTTAGTCATTTGGCCTTCCACATTCCCTGTACTGGAGGCTTAATCGTCCAAGTCTTGTGGGCCTTCATCTTCTTCTTCAAATATCCCAAAGTGACGGAAGCCATTTTCAATCAACTGGACATTTGTGATGAAAGTAAGTCCATTTCCAATTACTCAAAAAGTCTGACCATTTCCACAAAGGCTTTGCTCGAGTCGAGTGACGTCAAGTGAACCAACGGGTTGAGTCAATCCGGTTGACTCATGTAATTAAAGATGAGTCAAGTCTGTTTCTCCTCAGACACGGGTCATGGGAGTGTCGATTGCAATTGAAACTCAGTTGACGGAATTCAACTCAAGAAAAAAATTCAATTAGAATAGGTCACAGTGATTCGAACTGCAAAACAAAGCGAACTGTTATTAATGTACACAAGTTGATGAAAACGACTTACTTATATATAAGCTATTGTACGTATTTATGTGATGCCAGAGTTTTCAATACGAATTCTGGAAATGAAAATGATGTCCAAATGTATTTTTATCAATCTCAAATATGGATTCATTTCCAAGAAATTCTTCGTTTTATGCAAATATTTTTGGAAACTTTTTCAAAATGAGTCCTTCCACAAGAGCTTAATATCTTTTGAGGTACTAAATATATTCATGCTGGCACTAGTGTGTTGAGCACTAAAGATACTCAATGTGGCAACAAAATACTCATCAGCATTAAAGATTCTCACTCGGGCGAATATACTCTTAATTACTTAAAGGAGCAAGCAGTTAGAAAATACTCGGAAACACTTGTGGTTTTAGTGCATTTGAAGCTGCTGTGCTTAAATCTACTTTGTGCTTGAACCATAAACATGTTTTCGTAGTTAATTAAGCAAAGACACTCCTGTTCTTACTTGCACTGCGGGCGAGTGGAGCGAAGGGACACTTGTTCTGGCCGCTTTATGAAGTCACATAATAACAATTTATAATTGATTCCGATAATTCAGAGAACCTGGTAAAAAGGATGGGATATTCGATACAAGAATGGTTCATCGTCACATTTCCCTACGCTGGACTTGTTTGTGGCATTCCCGTAATACCTATTCTTTACTTGTACGACCCGACCTCCCCTCAATTCATCTATTCGGCTCTGCCTTTGTCTTTTCAAACTGAAAAATGGCTGGTAATTTTGATGGTTTACGAGACATGGAACTTTTTCTACATTATCTGCATCATTTACTATGGACTTTATACGATGATCCTCTTCATGGAAAATAGTAATCAAACTCTGATCTCAAGGCTACGGCTACTCAAGTAAGGACAATTTGAAATTTGAGTGACGTATTAGAATGTGAATTTAAATTATAATAAAAGGACAAATTGTTAATTCATTTTCTAAAATTTACGCTGTCTAGATCTGGAAAACCTTCCCTGACCCTCATCATGACACAATGCCACTTCGCGAGACACACGGAACTTCAATTAAAACTATTCAATTTAGTTTTCTCCTATCCTATTTTCATGTATAAAATGTTTCTCATCGTGGTCTCGGTCTCTTTCATATTCTTTGGAGTTTTCCTATTTCACACTCACAAACTTCTCTCATCGATATTCATGGGAAGTGGATTGGAATGTACTGGCATATTTATCATCATGTTCGACAAAGCTTTTCGGGTACCCGATCTGATGGAACAGATTAAATTGGAATTGTTGGTCATGTCTCAGACGATTCAAGTGAAGGATAATCGGAATTATATCAAAAGATGGATAACTTCTGTGGCGGATGTGGGGATCAAAGTGGGTGACTTCAACACGCTCGAGAGAACATCAACTCCAACGTTTGTCGACTTTATCACTAGACAAGTGACGAGTCTCCTCATCACATTTCGTGGATGAGTCTCAAAGTGGAAATTCAGGCAGGATACTTGTATCAATTTTTGATTTTAAGCTGCATCAAAATTTGATGCTCAAATGTATGTATAAAGATATGTGTATGCATTAATGCAAGCTACCTGTAGCTACTTTTTGAAGTGAATTGACAATTGACGTTGTGGAGAATCGTCGGGGTATCAAGCAAAGTATTTGCTTAATGAAATAATTTTGTTTAATGATTTATTCACTTGTATTGCATTACATCTGTTTAAGATGATTGTCATTTAACACTGGCTTCTGGTTCAAGTAATCCTGGATGCTTTTAACTTTACGAATATTCCTTTGTATGATTCTTAAATTATTCTCCTAGTTTCCACGTGCGATGTTTCATTCTTGTTCATTTCAAAAAATAATTAGAACGACTACTGCACTATTAAAAAGTTATAAAAAGTTAATGTTGACCAGGAGTTGACTGTGCAAATAATTGTTGGGTATACAACTGCACTCAGTAAGTCTAATAAGGACTTGCTGTAATTATAATTGAACCACATTGCGAACTTTGTCTCTGTTTTATCCCTAAAGTTTTAGATTGATCGAAATGCTAAAGGCTTGTTAGTTTTACCCACTCTGGACAATTGAACAAAATTTGTGAATCTTGAGGGCTCAGGAAGACGAAAATGTTCTGAAAACTCCAATCAAAACGACTTAAAAATCTGGCTCAAAAGCAAATTTAGAGTTTGAAAAAATTACAGATTGAACTCCACAGGTGGGAAGTCCACACCTTTTTATCTTGATCTCAGTATGACCTTTTTGGGTCAAGTAGTTCCATTTGTAAATCATTTCATTACTAGCCAGGAAAATGTGAGACACTTGGAAAAATAATGAGCAATCAAAGGAGTTTTTTACTTGTGATCTCCATAAATTTAAGTCAATTACGGTCACATGTTTTGGCAACTTTTTACCGCCACCAGCTGAACTATGGACCCAGTTGCTGATGAATTGTCAAAAGTTAAATTCCATGGAAAGTCAAAACTAGTGGACATTTATTCAAGTTCAATTTTTAGTTAATTGAAGCATCCACTACACAGACCTCTAATTGCAATATGTTGAATTTCATTTAATTAACTACAATGTGGAACCTTAATTTAAAATGTGAGTTCTTACATTTGAATAAATAGAACGGCGCCTCATGTCTGACCATCGTCTCCAGAATTGTC
>JAQHQX010000927.1:0-10492 GCA_034694425.1 Arrhopalites sp. Gr-Col-00791 | reverse complement strand
TAGAAGGCGAATGATCGATTGGTAGAAGGCGAATGAGGCGAATGATCGATTGGTAGAAGGCGAATGAGGCGAATGATTGATTGGTAGAAGGCGAATGATTTAATTGCTGACGAATGATAGTTAGAAGGTGACGAATGGTGACGAATGATGGTTAAATGGTGACAAATGGTGACGAATGGTGACGAATGATGGTTAAATGGTGACGAATGATGGTTAAATGGTGCCGAATGGTGACGAATGACCAGTAGGAGGTGACGAATGATGACGAATGATTCAATCGAGGACGAATGGGTTTTAGGGATCCCCGATTTTCGCCAAGTATCAATTACTGTAAGTGTTCAGGGCTTTAATACGAAATAAATCATTCGGCTCTAATATTTATGAACTGACTCAACAAAAATAGAGTTTGATTCGCGATATGAATTCCAATCGTGACTAATAGAAATTGCTGTTATCAAACAACCTACAACAAGTCCTAAGTCCACATTCAATTGATTGCCACCCAATCATTCTCGATTGAGGAAAATTAGGCAAAAGTTTTAAAGATATTCCTTTGGTACAAAATATCAATTGTCCCTTCCATTGAGTCTATCAACTCAGTTCCTACTGGTTCGTACCATCTACCCGGAAATAGCCAAAATAATTTAGGTAAATTTGATAAGTCCAATTAAACAATTTGTATGAATTATCTTTTTGTCTCCTATCGAATTCCTCTAACAAAAATTAATGTCCCATCGTGTCTCATTTCGCTTGGACAGGAAGGCAACCGAGTCAGTCAGACTGAGAAACATCAGTGGCTGAATGGCGCTGGTCACTTTCCACAAGATCTAAATTGGACTAGTAACTTCAAACTATGAACTAGTAGCTAAGGACATTTGAAATAGGCGGAATCTGGGGCTCCCTAAAACCAATTCCACGACCATTCCAACAATTCCAACAATTCCACAACAATTCCAAAACATTTCCATGACAATTCCAAAACAATTCCAAGACCTGTCTTGGAATTGTAGTGGAATGGTCGTGGAATTGTTGGAATTGCTTTGGAATTGTTTGGAATTGTCTTGGAATTTTTGGAATTTTCGTGGAATTGTGGGAATTTTCGTGGAATTGTTGGAATTGTCTTGGAATTGTTGTGGAATTGTTGGAATTGTTGGAATGGTCGTCGAATTGGTTTTAGGGAGCCCCGGAATCTCCATATTCAAGTTTGTTCCCACACAACCTCACACAAGGATGCTGACAAAGGAAGAATTTCGATACCCCCTGATTGTCATGATGTGTTCCTCTTTCTTCAATTTGTTGCCCATAAAAGTGGATGCTGAAAGAGGTCGAATTGAACTTCAAAGATCCAAGTGGAGATTGAAAATCTGGAAATTGCTTGTGTGGATTTGCATCATCTGGATCATTTTTGTGGGACTTCATATCACTCGATGCATTAACAAAAATTCAAATGAATCTCAGTGTCCTCCCCAATACATCATCCTCTACACATTCGGGCTCATTGGGTGTATTTTTGTGTCCTTTATTCATTATGTTACATTTCTACTCCATCCAGTCGACTTTGTTGCCATCTTCAATGAATTCTTTGTCAAAGGAAATGGTAAACACACTCCGCAATTTTTGTAGCCTGAACTGCTCTGATTAAAAATCATTTTTAAAGATATTCACATTCAAATTGATTTAATTCTTAAAGATGATCCACACAGAGGAAATTTTATTCATGTATCAAGTTTTAACTTTCCTGGTCGACTGATTTGAATACGATATTTAAATTTAAAATGATTTTTTGAAATTGCAGTGAAATCCAAAAAAATTCGTTCGTGGAGGGAGTACTCGCTTCAAGAACTGCTAATACTGTCCACACCACCCACAGCCAATGAACTCTGTTTTTGTATGTTCTTCATTAATTTGTTGGATCCAAATATGAGTAAATCTCTTCTTCCACCAACACTTCAAGGATGGTTCTCCTTCCTACTTTTAATTCTCTATCAATTTGTCATGTGGTCATTTGTCGCGGGTGGATACTTTCAACTGATGGTCCAACTTCTCTTCTTCCAACATTGTGACGTCCTCTTTCAGGAAATTTACTCCCTATTAAAGTAAGACTCTTGAAAAATTCCTTCAAATTCAAATTTCCCGCGCTACATCTCTTGATCCAATATCTACATAAATTTGATCATCTGATATTTTTCTGATTGATTTACAGAACCTCTGACACAAACTCGATCGTTGTGGCCTGCAAATGTCTCCGTAAACTTCAATTATTCATCCAAATCTTCAATCAAAGCAACTCATCCATTACATTCAGTTTGAGGGTCATGTGCTCTAGTGTCTCAATCTTTGGTGGGTTTTTCGTGATTCGATATTATTCTGAACATCCACTCATCACTTTCTTCATCAGTCAAGCCTCTCTCTATGCCGGCATCTCATTCCTCATTTTCTACAATAAGGCATTTGCAATTCCCCAAAAACTGGCCGATATTTCCAAACAGATTTTGCTGAAATGTCAGAACCTGGAAGTCGAGATCATCAACAATAGCCCCGACCGCTCAACATCAACTGGCACTTCCAAATTCACTTGGAAGTCTTGTATCAAATCGTTAAAATGTCGAATCGTCACTTCTGAACTCAAATCGATTCCTCAATCTGGAATAAAAGTTGGGAGTTTCCACCAGATGGAGCGAATGTTCACACCCAAATACATCATCTTTGTCACCATTTCGTTGGGTCGTCTCCTCGTCGTCACAAGATGAGCACGTTTCATCCAACGTTTACAAGGTGGGTGTATGATCTTCACATCCCTTTCGTCAAGATTTTTCGACTTTGCCTAAATAGTACACATTTTAATAATTTCGATGAAGAAGGAACTTTTAGACAACATTTCAATGGTTTACCCCTCACACTGTACCTGATTCAAGAAAAAAGGATGCTCATGTTAAATGTGACATTTTGAGAGGACGATGCTACTGACTTTTATTTTCACATTGAGAATCGTCGGTCAATTGGGGATGTTGATAAATGAAAATGGTTTCAATCAGATGGAAGAAATATGGGAAACAGCCACAAAATCATCAAATTCTCACTCAAATCCAGTTAAAAATTCAAATTTCAAGTCCTTGGAAAAGCGCAAATATGCGCAGCCAATTTTGGTGTGTTGAATTACAGGAGAGTTTGGTCTACAATCGGATGCTGTCAGTTGCCCGGAAACTTACTGCTGTGAAGTTTGACAGTTTCGTCATTTCCTCTAATGCATTTTCAAAGCTTGCCTCTTTTTTTTCGCCAACAGGACATTTTTTAAATATTTTAATACTTCACCAAAAAGATGGTTTCTGGATAGTAGTTGACGACCAGCATTTAAAAAGTCGACATAGGAGAATTTGTAATTTCACGAAAATTATCCTTTTTTCTGGAATCGGGAACAGTGTAGAAATGCTTCGCTTCGACAACTAAAAGAGTTTTGGATTTTGGATTCATCAGACAAATTTCCATTGATGTTTTGCTTAGGATTGCGTAAAACGTTTGGAGTGAACCTTCGGTTTATAGTTGCCACGACTAGTCCTCGTAATTTTATTGGTGCGGACTTTTCTCATTGTGCCCCAGGTTGGCACAAGGTCATCAAGAAAATTGTGCAAAATCAAATTAGACAAACTAAGTTAGTGTGACTGACGCAGATATTGTTGACGGATATTAATGAAACTTACAGGGGTGTGATTGGTACTGACCTCTCTGGAACATCCTTGTAAGCGGAAATAATTTTATGACCATGTGATTGACCTCCAGAGGTAAGTATCAATCACCTGTTTAAGTTTCATTAATATCCATCGAACAATGTTTCCATTGGCACTTTCTGAGTGATTGTCTCCTTTGGCCTACGGATGTCAGAGAAGTTTCCAATAGTGTCAAAACCTGATTACGCCTGGACAGAGTTGACAGATATTCATTAAACTTACAGAGATGATTAGTACTGACACCTAGATCATCTCTGTGAGCGGAAATAATTTTGTGACCATGGGCTTGACCTCCAGAGGTCATTTTGCAAAATGACCAATTGTTGTGTGACGATATGATTTTGTGACCAAATGATTTGTGGTCACATGATCTATAACCTATTTAACCCCATTGTCAATTTGAACCGTGTGTCGAATTGACTTGTGCCAAATTGACACTGATTCGAAATACAATAATCATGTGAATTGTCTACTATGTAGTTGAATCAATTGAGGAGCTTGTTTCCCAAAGGACGTATCTTTGTTATGCCCCTGCATGAGTATTCGCAGATGTATTTCACTCGCAACAAGCGCCCATAACTACACAGGGGCATAATCAAGATACGTTCTTTTGGTTCTAAGCTCTTCAATTGATTTTAATTTAATTGTACAGGCGATCATTGACAATTCATAACGGTTGTGAAATTGAATGAAAGAAACTTGAGTTGAATTTGAATTAATTTGATTTGATAGCGACCCAAAATTTTGTACAAAAATCAAATTTCTTTATTGAAAATTCTACAAAACACAAAATGTGATATTTCCATTAAGATGGTAGCTTTAAAGAAAACGTATCAATGATCAAGTAATTTTTTTATCCCACAAATTCTACAAAACTGTCTTCAAGGTTCTACAAAATTGTCAGGTTGACAAAAAGAGATCATAAGCATAATTTCATCAAAAAATTTACAATAAAAAATATAAACTGGTTAAAATTTCGAGTAGGAAATAACAAACAAAATAATTGGGTATATCTTTTGTCTCAAATTGAGACTCTCAATTTTGATACCGGACGCACTTCACAAAAGACATCTTAACATGAGCGTTGACATTTAATCCACTTTTAGTCAAAATTTTATTTATCAGGACAAAAATAAACAAGAGAAGGAACAACGGTAATCAAACTATAGTTTAATTACCTTTGTTTCTTCCAGCTGAGAATTATTTTTATAAAAGAAATTCTCATCTGGTTACAATTCATAGTCAGTCATTTCAACACATTTTGACAATTAATTTACTAGTGTCAATTGTTTCTGTTTTATAGCAAAACAATGAAAAAATTCTTTGAGAAAACATCATTTTGCTCATTTCATTCATCTATTTTGTTCTGGCTGAATGTATGTTTGGCCAACATAGTTTCACCTGCACAACATTTATTGCTTTGTAACAAAAGATTCTGAATAAAAAAATTTACATAAATTCAGAAAAATTAAATTACATGACTATGAAAGGAGTTTTTAAATAATTTATTTAAAATAACTGTAACAATTCATTCCGTCGGATTTTATTTAAGGATCTTCATTCAAGTAGCAAATTAAAAAAATGCAAGTTGTTTAAAATCAGGAGTCAAGGAGAAGAAATTTAATTTTAAAGCCAGACTTTCATAAACAAATTCAAAATCCATCGGACATGACAAAATCCATTAAAATTATTTTAATTTCTCTAAAGGAGTTTTGTGCTTTTGAAGTTGTGGACGACACAATTGATCACAGGGAACCCAGAAAACACGAAATTCCGCCCATCTTTTTGAAATGACTTTCTTCGGTTTCGCCCAATTTTGATTCCGTTGGTAGTTCCACAGTCAGAAATTTTAATATCGACGTACTGCAGAAGACCCCTATAACAAAGAGAGGGGATTGTTGTTCAAGAGCTTACAGAATTGGGTACACCAGCACAAGGGACAATGTTGACCAACCGACTCCTCTGCTCTTTGTTAAATTGGAATCCCGTCTCTTCCATTAGTCCTAAATTCTAAATTGAAATTCAAGTCTAAAGAACCAGAGTCTGGACGTCACCAAAATCCAAAGGTTGACTTTTCGCTAAAGGAAAATTTTATAAAATTGAATTGCAAAACCAAAACTAAGAATAATAGTTGCAAAATCGATGAAAAGAAATGCGGTAGAATTATTTTATTTGGTTATCCAACAGAAACCAGTGCAATTGAATGACGGCAGAAAGACAAACTGGACAAAAAATGTTGCTCTGGACTGACAAGACTTTTGAGTTGTGTCAAAAAGTATCCGAAATTGGACAAACGTTCCACTTGATTCCATTTCGATGGAACAGGAACACGAGGAGACTTGATTACATCAACAAGAAGGAGATGAAGATTTGGTATGGAAATTCAGTCCTCATTTTCCTCTATTTTGGTTTTGTTTTCTTCCGAACAATCCAACAAGAATTGAGGTCAAAGGGTGTGACTGGTGCAGAGACACTCGTAATGGAAATGATGGCTTTCAACTGGTGTATTATGGTCGTTTACGCAATCGGCTTGATCGTTCATAAGGAAGACCTGTGCGAATTTTTTCAGCTGTCCAAGGACACATTCAAATACATTCAAGGTGAGTGTCATCAACTATAAAGATCAACTCAACAGACACATTTACACTCCATCAGAAAGGACGGCTAAATATTTTGACTATTATTTTGACATATTTTGACTAGCCATGACCCAGAGGTCATATTCCACAGTACAGCGGATTATTTACAAAGTTGTATTATATTTGTGAAAAAAAAATCCACTAATGAACCAACGAACTACTTGACCATAACTATACACAATCGGACTCGGTGGTTCCGGAAATAACAAAATATTACACGGAAGACACCGATTTGACCTGTGGTTAACCTTTAAAGTTTAAAAATTTTCCCCACGAACTCACTAAATCCTTGGTACTATCTTTTTGATTCGTCTAATTAGTAGCTTGTAAATACTTTTAAATATTTAAAAGCTTTTGCTTTGTTCATTTATTGCCCTGCGGGCAAGTGGACCGAAGCGACAGTTGTTCACAGAGTACTTTTATAGTCGTCAAATCAATTGATGACACGTTCTAAAAATGTTGCAAGTTGCAACTTTTAACAAAATTCCTGCAATATTCAATTGTAGACTTATTTATTTATTTTAAAATCTACACTGTACACAAAGTGTAGATTTATTAGCTGACTCTGACTCAATATTGTGACCTCTACCAAAAGAGCGGGAACGCGTTAGATTTGTATTTGATTTGTCCAATGTTCAATTTGATGTCATTGAAATCAATGGCCGGTGACGGCTTTTGTTCTTTGGGGTACGTAAAGTTATAGATATGTTCGATTGTAAGTGTAAGTGCTCTTCATTATGAATCAAGTTAATTAAATGAGGACACTGCTGCTCTTGCTCTTACTGGAACGAATCGACACGTGTTAAATAATTATGATTTGTGTCCAATAGATCGATTCAAAGCCAGTAGAGTCCCACCACCAGAAGAGGAAGCGGAGGAACAAGCTGAACAACAGCCAAAGCTACTCCGGCAGAGTCTGGTGATGCCAGATTCTCTTCTACGAAGCTGGAATTGGACCTTCTACATTTTAGTTCCTCTGTTCTTCTGTTTGAAACCGAACTACGGCTTCACTCTGACGTCTCTACTGCCCGGTGGAATTTGGAAATGGATTTTCTTCATTCCTTTCGTATCAATCGAATGGTACTGCTTAATGGCTGCCTTTGCGACATGTTACATCTGGGCTGGTATTGAATGTAATAATAATTAAATGTAGTTCACAATCAATAATGAGTAATAGGAAGTTACCACATTTGTGTGTGTAAGAGGATGTTGTGAGCTGACGCATCACAACATCTAAAGGTTAAAATGTAGTGTGAAAAATTTAAAGTGTCAGTAGGTTGCTGACATGGCAAAACATATTACAGCTGATTTACTATTATTGAACTTTGTAATGTATTACCTAAGATGAATGCTATTTCATGCTAAGGATGATCTTGTACTTTTAAATAAACTTTTAGTCTTTATCTTATCGTGGAACTGATCAGTCGGAAACTTTTGTACTCTTATTTTCTCGCATACTACAATAGCTGGTCTACTAATTTTGGTCACTGTTCCAACTTACTGCGTAATCAATGAACTCGAATAAGTAAAACTGAAATTTCAACCAAATTGAATAATAACTGTAACTGGCATAGAAAAAATGTAGTATCGAAAATGGGAGAAATCAACTTTTGATCACATTCTAAGAATGTGGTCTAAATATCACTTTGTTTACAAGTGCAGTTCGAATTGCTACCATTTTGGACATTTTCTAAGTCACATCTGCCAGTTGGTCGTCCGAAGTTTCTTCGAATCGACTGAGTTAACTGTTGAGTTTTTTAAAGGAACCATTTTCAAAATTACTCATATTCTAATTCCGAATTGTAGGTCCAAAATATCAGAGTATCCGAAATCATCGACCCACATTTCGTCATCGCAGTTCAATGAGTACCTGAGGATATATCGAAGCTTGCAAATGCTGATGGGTGAGATCAATCAGATTTTCTGTAAAGTTGTGATGCCTTTGGCTGTCTTTACGACCAACTTCGTAATAGTTTACAGCATCAATCTGGCTGCCAGACAACCCCTTGAGGTCTCCTTCTTATTTGTAGTTGTCGGCTTACTCATGTACATGCTTTTCACCTCTCTGGAAAGTTGCGCTGCAAAAATCCATTCCAAGTCTGTGACAATTTTGTCGATACTGAACGAGTGTCCAAGAGTGAAGACATCTTTACTTCGATGGCAACTCAAAGAGATCGAGTCCCTGAGAATGATTGCTGCTCGCATGAATTCATTCTACTTCATCGACCAGGTACATATCATCACGGTTCATCAAATCATCTTTGATCAGACCATCAACCTTCTCATTTCGAATCCATAACTTATGTTATGTTGAGGAGGTATTTTGCTCAGAATCGGTGTACAAAAATTTTATACAAATTTCATTGACAACTCTCGGAGCAGAGATAAATTGTACCCTTGAACCTATCTATTGTAATAATAAGTTAACTTAGATAAACATATTGTCGTTTGACGTTAAAGTAAAGACTGTCATTTATTTCATTTCAATTTCTTACAATCTAACAATGTCATCAACTCATCAACAAAGCATTCAAAACACAACAACATGACTATGACACATATTTTGTACATGCATGTGGCACATTTTACCTTTTTGCAACAAGAACATCAACAAACTTAAAGTTTCATCAAAATGACCTTAACATTTTGTTTGTGCATTCCTATATTTCTGTATTAAATAAAGTATTCAACACTACCAGCATCAATCAAGTTCTAAAATTCAGACTCTGAATCAACGGGATTCAGAAAACTCAGCCCACCGCAAATTCAACGAAAGAAACGTGAATCAGATAAATTTAAAATTAAATTATTCTTCTCTGATTCTTCACTAATCGTTGCGTCTACTCGAAATGGCGCACTTTGACCTCGTTTTTGACCACCTAGGAAACCCCCTTGGCACTAGATATTGGAATCACTCGATTTCTGAGATCATTTTCTATTGAAATGACTACATTTCGATTTGAAAGTCTTGTACAACCCTAAAGTCGTCCTCGTCAGTTTTGACTTTTTTGCCACTTTGACCTGGCCCTGTCGGTGACCCCTTGATATGAGGACGGTAGTCTTTTAGGGACAATCATACTTTAGGACAGGCAACCTTTTGGTACCAACCTCGTTTTATAATTCGAATTACACCTGGGAATATTCCATTGTCGGATCAGCTTGACACCTTAGAATTCACTAAATTCGAGACTCTTTAGAATTTTAATTTTTTGTGCTACAAGATGAATATGCACGCCCACACCAACAAACACCTCAGAATCACACTAACGATGCTACTGGGATCTGGTAAACTACACGTCGCACACGTCTCACATTTTGCACACTTTAGTTAAATAAATAAATATAATGTAAGGTTGAAGCTCCTCAACGGATCAGACCCCCTTTTTGATCAACGTGATTTTAGGATACAAAACGACAACATTTGGGCCGGATCTTTTCGGGATATGAATCTACATGTCTTAATTGACAATCTATTAGGTTGTGGAAACTCTAACGTCAGGAGGGTCACAAGAAAGGTCCAATGAGAATTGAAAAACAGAATTCAGACAACTTTGTTTGAATTTTATGCAACAACTATAAATTTTCAATTTTTGACTTGATGCTTAGCACTAAAATTAAGAGAAAGAAACGGAGAACCGCTTACGATGTGACAATACGGAGAAATTCACAGTTTTCACTAAAATATTTGCTGCCCGAGGTCAGGGCAGCTTTTTGAGAGAGAGTTACTCTTCATGGTCACACTTTCTAAGTGCCGTTCGACTGCGTCCTTGGAAATTTTTTTGTCAACAAAATTTGAAATAGCTCGTTGCCTCGCTTCCCCTATGCCTGAATCATAGAATCATTTTTTGTTTTTTTTCCACCCTGACACTAACAGTTTGTGATCTACACATCGTGTTTTGTCCAAATCAGTTGCTAATTGTCAGCAAAGACATGGTGCTATGAGAAAAACGTCCGTGTCAAAAATTGTCGTTTTCTATGAGAAAAATCGACTGATCATGATGAGTAACTCCTGATCATAAACAGGGAACTTTGGCTCCTCATAATTGTCACAGAGGAAATTTTTTAAATGTTTAATTGTAATTAATCCGTGTACTCAAATGAGTCAAACTGTTTGTAGTCTCATTCTAC
>JAQHQX010000926.1:0-10504 GCA_034694425.1 Arrhopalites sp. Gr-Col-00791 | reverse complement strand
AATGAAGATTTGGAAAAGAAGGTCAAAGAGTTGAAAGAAAAGGTTGACAAGTTGGAAGGGAAAAATAAAGACCTGGAAGAGGAGGTGAAGGATCTTAAAGAGAAAGGTGAAAAGTTGAAGAAGGAGAATGAAAAATTAGAGGACGAGATTGAGAATTTGAAACAAAAGTTGAAGGAGGTTGAAGATCAAGTGAAGGATTTGCAGGAGAAGAATGAAAAGTTGTTTGATTATGGTAAGAAGGTAAATCAACAAAAGGACAAGTTGTTAGTAGAGATTGTAAATCTTGAGGATCGTCTCGAGAAATTGGGTGAATATTGTCAAAAGTTGAGTCAACAAAAGGAAAAACTTTTGATTCAGATTGTGAATTTGGAAGATGAGTTAGAAAAGCTTAAGAAGGGCAGGGATGAGTTGAATGAAGAGGTAGAGAAATTGAAGAAGAAGGTGAAAGAGTTGGAGGAAGAGAATGGGAATTTGAGTGATGCCATCGAAGAGTTGAGAAAACACAATAAAAAATTGGTCGATGTTATTGAGAATCTGACAGATGCAAATGAGAAAATCCAGGAAATTGGGGAAAAACTCAAGGCAGATAATGACTCGCTGGTGGAAGTGAATGCAGAGTTGAGGGATTGCAAGTCAAGGCTCAAGAAGGGGAACGATATTTTGAGTGAAAGGTTCAAAAAGATGAAGGAGAACTTGAGAGAGTTGGTTGAGGGGTTGGGGAAGATGGAGAAAGATTATGAGGAGGTCAAGTGTGACAAGTGCGAGGTGAGGGAGGTACAACATGGTCGAGTTGAGAAGAGCAAGGAATCCAAGGGGTCCAAGGGGAACTCCAGTGAATCCAGCGATTCAGATTAGTTTTAGTCAAGTCAAGTCAATTCTAGTTTGGTTGTGGCCTTAAGTCAATTTTATTTGAATTAATTTAAATACAATTTATAAAACAAATAAAAATTTTGAATTGGAGACGATTGATATTTCTATGTAATTATATTGACATATAATTAATATTAAATTAATTGTAGTTTCAATTAATTGGAAAATTTTTAAACATTTGCTTCAAGTGGGAATTTGTGGGCTGTATAATGTTTGGATGAGTAAAGTAATTTATTGGAATAGTCAAGTCAAGTCAATGAGATACTTAATTGTCCATAAAAATTAAAGTGTATAATAAATCCATATTGGACATTCCAATTTAGAAAATTGATTTGTGAAGAATAATTTTTGATTTATGAATTAAGTTTATGCATCTTGGAAGGGCTCTGAATAACAACAATTTGCACACTATAATTCAAGTTGGCATAAAAATGATAGTAGAGCCGCTCTACTAGAGCTTTTTCAGTGATCTAATCAGGACCTTTTTTAACATTAAACTAAAATTTTGTTGAACTTATCCGTTCTAGACTGTACTTGGAATTTTCCCACAGGATCCTATAGAATAAGCAAATATTTCATTATCTAAGACCCTATAATGCAGAAAATTGTGTGAAAGTGTACCCATTAGAGTAAAAAATTAAGCAGAATACAAATCCTGACATCAGTTTCAATCAATAAAATTCTCAAACGTTTATTTCGGGTAAAGCTGAAAATCGTGTTTTTCAAAATGTGTTAAATGTTAATGAATTTTCTTGAAACTGTACAAATAATTCAAGAAGACATTCCGGAACACGTCCCAATTCACAAAAAATATATACGGTGTGCAGAATTTGATCTCCAAAGGTCACCTGGGAAAATGACCTTTATCAGGGACACCATAGGTCACAAAAATCTGAAAAAAGTAGCATGAATAGATGAGGAGATGCCAAATGATATTTATTTGTTGATTCTTATGAGAAAATCAAAACCATGACCAGTGAAGGTCATCGTTTTGATTTTCTCATAAGAATCATATAGAGGTGACTTGTTTGTGAATTTCGAGATACTGAAAAGGGGGTCATATGTAGCAGATGCGTATTTGCCTTTACTATTTTTTCAGATTTTTGTAACCTAAACTGTGACCGGTACATCTAAATTTGCAAAGTGACCTCTCGGACGGAGGTCAAGTTTGTGGATCAATAAATTTTCCGTTCCCTCTTCTTGACGACCAGTATCTAGAACCATCCTTCTTCCAGGTTCCATGAAAATTCGTTGACATAAACTGTATTTAAATAATGCAAAAACAAATTTTTGGGGTATTTTCATCACGATTTTGGTTCAAAGTCTTCGAACAATTTTTCAAAATTCTGAAAAACGGTGGAGGCGATCTGCTCTTCGTTGCAAGGAGTCGCAGACAACATATTTGAATGTAAAACTGAATGTTCTACAAAATTTAATGAGTCTGGAATGGGGAACGGATTGCTGCCATATTTATTTTTGACATAATAGATTATTCGATTGGGGCATTTATTGCGTTCAAATGAGTTGGATTCATAATTAATGAGAAAACGTAAAATTTTTGTGCATTAAATAATTCAATTTGAATTGGAAAAAGCTAATTCATTTTTCTAAACATTACTAGAAAGCTGAATTGAGAATTTTGCTTATTTTGTGTGACAAGTTAATTGTTGTACAAGGTAAAAGAGCAATATTGATCCTGAGTTGAAAAGAACTCGACTTGTTAAAACTAGAAATTTAACCTTGATAAGTGAGGTCGTGTGTCATTTTATGGACAAAAGTTAAAGTGGATAATTAAAGTTTACACAAGTGGTTATGAGAAGTTCTCGTATTGCAGAATATTTCAGTTCTCAATGAGAACTAAGATATTGTATTAAATTCATTCTTTGTAAAAGGACTAATAGAAAGGGCCCCATCGGATACTTTATTATGTCAAAAATAAATACAACAGCAATCTCGCCTACACTCTGGACTGGACTTATAAAAGGGAAAAATATATTGGTCGGTTAAAAATAACCAATTCGTGGTAAAAGGAACAAAATCCCAGTGGAGGTGGTTCGACGAACGAAGTATTTTTAGACGGACGATCTATTTTTTAGATCGACTGAGGTCAAAATTAAGGGAGATGATGTACACGATGGGTATTCAAAAATAAGTTCTGACAAAAAAAAACATTTTTCATATTTCTATGACCAAAAAATACAAAAGGCCTTTTAAAATTAGTGCCAGATTCGGATTCTGCTTAATTTTTTTACCCTGATGGGTGCTTTTACTTTTCTTTTCTACTCTATGGGGTCTCTAATGAGATTTGCTAATTCGATAGGGTCTTTTAACTCTAATGTTAATTTTTACTTGGAGTGAATTTTAAATGGGTGTTTATGGTAAGGGAACAGGTGTTTGAGGTTTGTGTCTCATTGTCCTTATATTAAAAACCGAGACAATTGTCATTAGATCAACATATGTTAGATGATGAACAATCCTCATCACATCAAATGGAAAATACTGAATTGAGGATGGTATAAAAGTAACGTTGAAATTATTAAAGAATGAGTCACATGTTTGTTTAGTAGAGGATCGAACATCCAGTTAACTTTAATAAGATTAAATTCATCTACTGTAGAAGTACGCAGTTTTGTAATCCAACCGCGTAGGCAATTTTGAGAAATTGATTCGAGTTCAAAATGCAGATTAAACTCAGCAAATTATTCTTGACTTTTGTTCTACTTGTAGCCATCATGTTTGCTCAAGGTACATTTAATTAAATTCGATTTGCCGATTGATCAAAAAAATATTTAGGACTAAATAAATATATAATCACTTGTGGAATGAATCATTTGAAATTAACATTTTGGCAGGCGACGCCGTTTGCAATTGGTCAGGCTGTCACTACCCAACTAACCAGGTGATTTGTGAAGGGGAACAACGAGGTGTATTATCAACAACAAGCGATGCCTGCTACGGGTACTACGGTCAGGTCAACGTCCTTTGCTGTGATTAAAGTGAAACTCCATGAACAAACCTGAATGTCAATTTGAAATTGAAATTGGAAATAAAATGTAATAAGTTCAACAAAGTGGATTATGATGTGTAATGTGTTGATTTTAGAGGGATTAAAGAGAAATCCAATTAACATCATGGTTTTCTTTATGAGTACTAGTAGAGTATGTTAGGTGATCTGGTTATTGTACATGTACAATATATAATAGTATGCTCACTTAGACAAAAGATATTTGTTCTGCCAACACTACACAATTCTTTTCGTTTTGCTCACGTTTCTAAAAATATGGACGAATAGAGTTGTGCACAGTCAAGCATAAAATAAGGTCAGAAATAATTCTCAACCTTACCTACAGTCTGTAACCTACAGACTTGATGAAAGTATGAGGAAACGATTGTACCAGTTGAAACAGGATAATAATAGTAATTATTGAATCTGTTTGACCCTACAGAGGTTACAACACTGACTTGATAACTTGTGAAAATTTGTCCAATGTCAAGTGGAACAACAGACATACAATTTTACCCATGAATCTCTAATATGTACTTTCAGAGATATTTGCTGTCAAAGTTGTCATCTTTGGAACCGGAATGACAGGGAGAAAATGTATATTCAAGCACCTGGTGGCCACGTTTATCATTAACTTTTTTAACATTTTCCAACATATGTATGTATTTTTTATGGAGAAGAATAAGTTTAATAACCAGACACTTGAAGAGTAACTTTTTTCCAAGTCAATGCGCAATCCCTCCTTTCAGAAAAATAATCTTTTATAAAATTTGTTAGTTATCACCATCGAAACGCAAATATCTTTGTTGATTTTCGTTCTGCCAAATGTATATCCCTCACAGAGAGTAAGCATAATGATCCATTACTAATGAATCATTAAACATTCCGGTCATTACAACTTCATTACTAATGGGGTTATCAAACTTCACACAACATAAAAGACTTAGAGAAGAAGTAGCGAGCGAAGAGAGCGTAGTTAGAGAAACCCGAAAACACTGAATTTTAATTGGCGACGTGAATTCTTAGTAAAATCCGTGGATGGAAAATTTGCCATTCCCGCCGAATCTGGTTCGGGGGAGAATTTTTTTTTTAAGATTGGCTAAATGTGACGGAGGAAATTTTGTCCCACATACCCAACAGTTACGGTTCGACGGAGAAAATTTTGGGTTCGCCAGATGTTGAAATGTTGAGCATTTCTTTAAAATTATTTTATTGTTTAAAATATTGTTTAAATTAAAATTTCTCATTGTATGCTAATGTAGAATTAAATTCATATTTTTAATTATTCATAATTTATGCCATGAAGTTAAATTCCTTTCATGCATGCCATTTCTATTATTGCTTATTGATCGGAATGTCTAAGTTAATTACATATTCAAAATTATGTAATCTTTATAGTTAGTTTCTGAGTAAGTGTCATTGAACCTCAGTGACACTCTGTAATCTGTTATTGGATGACTCAACATCACGCCACTTGTTTGTCAATTCTTTTCAAAAAATAAGTAGCAACAGCTTTGGTTGCAGTTGGGCTTGCTTTAGGAAGTCTTGAATTTTTTTAAATATTGTCTAAAGTGCCAGTTTAAGAACAAAAGGAGCATTTACGTGGTACACCTGAGAAAATAGGATGGTGCACGTATTAGGTGCAAAAGGGTGCCGATTTTAAGTACCAAAAGTTTTGAGTACAGCCACGGGTACCAAAACCTGTACCCATTCGGAAGACTAAACTTCCTACATTATGGGATACTACCTCCGTGGCTGCATTTTCTCTGTCACACCTCGCAAACCAAGTTCGACGAAGAAAATAAATTTCGACGAAGGTGAAAAATTTTAACGGAGGGGGGGGGGAGATGGGCAACATGTAAATAAAATCGAATTTTTCTGACGAAGAAAAATCTAGTTTCAGTTTGAGGTCTGCCGAAGGTTTTGTTCAAGAAATGATTATGCACCCACGGCTACTTCTAACTTTCTGTAAGAGTGTCCGATGTTGATAACAAATATGCCACTGTAATTCCTGAGATGTTATTGTGGATGTCTGCTTCACGGGCATTTTGGTTTATTTTCCAATTTTTTTGCGTATTTCCCACCCAATTTCTCCTACTGTGCAGCACAATTTAATTTCTCCCGGGAGATAGAAAGCCTTGACCAAAAGGTGTTTTTTTCAAAAACCACCTGATAAAGACTAAATTAGTCGAAACGCCGTGTGTTTAATGATAAATAATTAAAAAATTGTACTAAATTTCGGTGAATTTGTGTCCCAGTGGTTATTATTCATTTTGTGTACTTCACCTGCGTCATCTGTGACCAAACTCTTGTGATCATTCCCGTTCAAACGCGACGGAGGTTTTCCTCGCTATTCCCTTGACCTAGCCTTTACTCTCAATTATACATGTACATGGTTACTATATTGAACGACGAACGACTTACGAATGTTACGGAATGAAGGTAGACCAAGACGTTAAATACAAGACCAGGAGTATTCACTTTATTATAACTTGAGACCTTACAATGACGATATGAATCACTTGATACAATTAAACTTGATACGAATAAACTTGACTCGGTCGAGCCACACTCTGCTACGACTCGCTCCTCTGGCTCTTCACGGCAGACTCCTGCATCGTGGAACCTTGCCTCTCCTTTATCCCTTCGCAAGGATGGATGGAAGCGCGCGAACGTCACACATCTTGTGAATTTTATTTTGTGACCTCAAAGTCATCAAAAATACCCATTACATTTTCGACACTTTTTATGTCAGCACCCAGACAATGTTGACGGATATTGATGAATCTTACAGGAGTGATTAATACTGACCCATGGAACACCCCTGTAAGAGGAAAACAGAGAGATATAAAATGCACACTTGGTCAAGATTAATAAAAAAGCGTAAAATCTGGACAGCTTTCCTTTGAGATACACGATGGTAGTATAACATTTGGTTAAACAACTTCTCTCAATCAATTTTGAATTCAATATGATACAAATAATTATTAAATTATTAAGCCGTCTTAATTGTAATTAATTTTCTAGTGTAATAATAGAAATTGTCAAAAGTTGCGAAATAGGAAGTTTAAGGTTCAAGTTGTTTTAAGCTTTGAAATTAGGGACCACCAGACAGATGGAATGCCTCGTGATCGTGGTTCGAAAGCTCATGGCTCTGGTAGTGCCCCTCATGCTGATGCATCCGGTGGTGGCGCACCGAGTACTAATACACCTGGTGCTGGTGGCGCTAGTAATGTTGAATCTGTTGGTGGACCTTGTACTGATGCATCTGGTGCTGGTGCAGCTGCCCTTCTTTTTACACATTTGTTTGTACACGTTCTGCGACAACCTTTGCCTTTACGACATTTTCGGCTACATTTTGAGTCAGCTCTTGTCCATGTATCTTCTGGTTCAATGTCCTACAATCAAATATTTTTGCAATTTCATTTCAATTTTTGTTTGAAATGAAAAAGACTGAAGATTGACGTTGTTGACAAATTTTAAATCTCGATATAGCCTGGAGATAGATTTGAAGTGAATTTTACCTCATCGATAACTTCTTCCTCCTCGATTTCTGGCTTTTCCAACTCGGATTGGTCCTCATCAGGCAGTTCGGCGCCCTCTAGCGACGCCATCACCACCACTCCATGGAGACACAACCCCAAAAAAATCAAAATGATTCGATTCATTTTTCCAAATTCCAAATTGTTTCAGAATCCAGTAAAAAATCAAAGTTAAAATGAAATTATAATTAAGTCAACTTTTGTAAAACTCGTTTTTGAGCTTGAATTTTGAAATTAAAATAAAATGGAAAAGTTTTTGACTTTATATTGGAGCACTTTCGAGGTGGAATGTTGTGCTGAAACTAAAATAATGATTTGATGGGCGTTTAAATTTGAAATGATCTAACCCAAATTAAGAATCGAGTTCAGAGTTGACTGAACTTTTCGTAGTATAATTTTATTTTGTTTAAACTAAACTAGTTGACTGTCAATCAAAATAAGATTAAAATGTCTTGAAATTATTCCTTGAAGGTTTCTAGAGACTAGAAATTTCTCAAAATTGAATATCGAATCGATTTAAGCGGGAATTTCACAATTCCTTCAATTTAAATTTTGATCTCAAGACTGACACTTTCAGGACAGGAGAATACAACAAAATATTTTATATTCAAGTCAATTTGGAACTAAAATGAAATTGATTTTTCAGAATTATTTTCTTTCATTTAATTTGGTTGAGATTCGGCAAACTTTCAATATTCTATTCAATTAATGATTTTGCTTCTATGAATTTCATTGGAATTCACTCATTTAATAAAAAATCGTTCAAGTCATCGATGATTCAAAATTGCAATTGTAATTCATAATTTTGTCCTAAATGGAAACTACTCGGTAGATTCAATCGAAATGTATTGAAGCAAAAAATACTTGCTGGAAACAGAAAATCAACACAATTAATTTTTCTATCTATTTTTTTCCCGCAATTGTATCGGCTATTTAAATAAATTGTTTTATTTTTTTGTATCTCGTTCGTATTCGCATGAAATATCGCACCTTGTTACCAAATGTATAATTAAATTAATTACAATAAAAAAAAATATATCCGAACAATCAACTTGAATTTACAAATACAAATACCAGGATGGTTCTGTTCATGGAAGGACTAATTTAATTCTAGTCAAGTTCAAATTCAAAAACGTCATAAAAGTAAACGTAAATTCTAAAAATGATCATTTTGATTTTATTCTTCTTCATCTCATTGGGAACGGTTGTCATGACAGCAAACCAAGTTTACGACAACATGGACATCAATGCTTACCATGTCTACTTTTTCGAACACAACCCGAAATGTGTTAAGAAGGCCATGAACTTACGGTGGGTTTCATATTCTGAATATTGTACATACAGTAAATCGCTCTTATAGCGGCCTTTCCAGCAAAACCAGTGCATCAGTTGCTATTGAAACCAAATGATGCTGAGGCTCCCCATTGGTGTTGTGTTGTGATGACCTGACGATAGTGAGGTCAAGAATAAGCTGTTCGTTATAAATGAATATTATTGTATTTACCAACACACTGAAACAACGATATACCGGACCAGGACCGGGCACTGTAGAAAGTAGCACATTATTAGCAGAATAGGGAGGTCTCTCGATGCACACTGAACTTTCACTATACAAATTTTGACCTTAATATCCAGAACCGTAGCGGGCCGGTATATGAGGATCGACTGTCCTTTTTAAGTTACTTCATGAATTACAGTGAATTTTATTAAATGAGTGCTCAATGATCCATTTGGATTTTGTGTTCAGGAAGGCAACTTATGAGCGAATTGGAAATGGATTTCTTCGAGCCTGCTTCCTCAACGAGGTTTTCATCCATTTCCATTAATTGAGAATTAATTTGAAAATGAATTATAAACGAATTGAAAGTGAATTAATAGAAGGGCGTTAAATGTAGGGTTTCATAATGAAACCCTCATGTTTTGCAAACCCCATCTCCTCTCAGAATTTTTGGTTGTTTGTTTTGATGCGTTCGTAGGTTGACAAGTCATTTACTGAATGCTTGGTCCATTTTGGTGTTTGCATCAAGATTCTAAAGCATCCAAATTCAGGGTCCATTAAATCCATTTTGTTTACTTTTAATGTGGACTTATCATCTTTATGGCCCATTTTGTCCATCTGGATGGGTCATAAAAGCAGATACAAAAACAATTTATTTCAGGGTTCGACTGTGTTCGAATTCGAAGACTGAGTCCTAAAGGAGTAAGATTTACGCTTGATTTGGTACAGAACTTGGCAAACTATCAGCACCAAACCATGTTCATCTTTGACCTCACTTTTGAAGCATTGAAAAGTTGACCTATTCCTTACACGTACATATGTGATTGATACTGCAATAATTCAGAAACAAAAAATATTTCATGTTGAGTCCGCTAGCAGAAATTTTTTTATCTGATTAAATGTTTTGTCGACTTGAAAATTTCAAGTTTTGTTCGTTTTCCATGACCTGCTCTTTAGCCTCAGAATCTTGGCCATCAGGTGAGGCGTCCGAAAATGATCAGTTTTTACCATTTAAGGACTTTAATGAACAATAAATGCAGGATCATAATTTGATGACATAACACATACCAAATCGCCACTGAATTATTCTTGGCTTTATTTGAACTGTGTAGAAGAAAGATGGAACCACCACAGGTGGGAATTACAAGGGGAAAATATACAAAATAAATATATGCTCTCTAGACGCTCAAGTTGGCCTAGCTTTAATTTTGAGACAAAATAAAATTTCCTTTGCTGTTACGTTCTGGTCAAGTCGTCAAGTTGAAGATTCCATCATTCCATTTTATTCCGACTTGGAGTGAATTTTCGAGCTCTTGGACTGCAATAAAAATGAAGAGTTGGAGTTCATTTAAACTTTTCACCCAAAGGGACAAGACAGTCACCGTCTGACAGTGTTTTGAATTTGAAGCACAAATTTTTAACTAGTCAGTCAAAATTAAGAGTACCGAATTCGATCATTTGGAATATATTTTACTGTAACGCAACGACTTCTTACAAAATTTAAAATGTCGTCGTCGTACTGATTAAAATTAAATTACCTGCAAATCTGCAGGAATTGAATCATCAACTTGAAATTTTTCTGGGAATCGG
>JAQHQX010000925.1:0-10504 GCA_034694425.1 Arrhopalites sp. Gr-Col-00791 | reverse complement strand
TTAGTATCAATCTCCTCGGCAATAAAAACGAAGGTCATCAAAAATTCCAAGAACGGGGACTGTATTTAGGGCCCGGGGCCCTTTATATAGGGCCCGGGGCCCTTTATATAGGGCCCGGGTACTGTAATTGTTCCCCACGGGCCCGAATAAAAGGGCCGTCTTTGGGACCTAATAAAAGGGCCCGGGCCGTTTTATTAGTGGACTGACGCCAGAATATAAGGGTTCAATAGGGTAATACCGGTAGATGGAGTGTTTGAAACACACAATTACACAAAAACACAACCATGATTTTCTTCAGAAGAATAAAAATATTGTATTACAAAAACACAGGAAAAACTCAAAATGAAAAACACAGTTGCGAATATTGGTTACGAGACAAGTTAAATCTTTCATTTCGTGGCAAATCTGGTATAAGAAATTTGAATACAGCTTATATTCCAATTTGATACACCAACTAGGGGACTAACAAGGAATACGTAACAACCAAGAGAGAAACTCTTTACCACAAGAAACAAGGGAACTCAAAAAAGGTCCCGAAGTCGCAGTGATTCGAAACTCAAAGAATGGCTAACGACCACAAATTTTCTGATTTTAAAATTATGGTAAGAATTAATTTCCTGACTTGCTGTGGAAAACAGTGCTGACATCTAGCGGATTTTTTATGAACTTCATAGTATGTAGAAAATGCCGGTAAGTGGCTTCAGTGTTTTCGGGTATTCTCTAACCTAAACCAAAATAAAACAATTCTACCGGAGTTTCAATATTCTTACCTGAAAAGCATTTACCTTTATTTTCAATATTTTTATCTGAGTTTTCAATATTATTCAATATTCAGTATTTTTGATGACGAATTACAATTTTTGCTGACGATTTTACTACTTTTGCTGCCGAAAAATTTGTTGACGATTTTTACAATTTTAGCCGACAAAATAATATTAACCCATAAAAATAGTTTTTAGAGATTTGGAAATTGTGAGTTGAGTACGTATGCACATGCATGCCGCATGTTACATGGAAAATCACACTATAGTGTGATTTTCCATGTAACCGACATTATAATGTCGGTACATGGAAAATTGGGGATTTTCAATCATTCAGAATATTTGATCTGGCAACTTTCGGCAACTGAATTTTGTACTCCAAATTAGTTAAAATGAAGGTCTTGAACATTTTTCTGAGTGTCATATGCTGTCATTCGATTGGGATCTTAATCGAAATATTTCTAAGGTGCTCAATTGCAAAACACGAATTTTATGATTTTTTTTCATAGAAACCTGTGATTTTTAAATCTCAATATTCTACAACAATAATTCATTCATGTACTTTGTCATTATAATCAGGGACATGTACATGCAAACGAGTGCACAAAGGTCACCTTTGTGCACTCGTTTGCATGTACAAAGTGCTTAGCCGATGGCAGACCTTTGTTCAAAGTGGAACTTCTTGAACCGAACTCTTCATATACATATATTGTATGTATATGTTGGTCACCAAGGTACAGCGGCTTCTAATGCATACCAACATGTAACGAATTAGTAGAGTGATTAGTGAAGTGGTTGTTACCTAGTACCGGTAATATACTGGTACCTAGTACAGGTGACATACTACTAGCTACTACCGGAAATAATAATGTAATATCGATTAACTGTAATAATACTAAACAAAATCCATGGCTTTCAGGTCAAATTCCAGTAGATGGCGTTTTTCAAAAACAATTACAAAACCTCAGATGCATTCAGGTAAAAAACTGTGTTTTCCAAAAACTGCTCGTAATCTCATTCACTCTCTGGTGTTGCTTCATTTATTCATCATACGCTCAAGCATCTCAAAGCTACGGTATGACTACGTTCCCCTCAAAGTGTAAACTGGACATTTACTGTATCAACAATCATGAGAAAATGGAAGCTATTGGACACCATCACTATTCATACGACAACCACTCATCAAATTTTTGACTTTTAGACAAAATATTTAATAGTCACGGATTCACACAGAGTGAAAACCATCTTAGTGTTCAAAATACCAATTAAGGGAAAAGAGGGCATTGACAGAGCAATTACTTTTGAAATTCCGTTCAAGAAACTACCGAAAATCCCAACTGATCCACACAAAATTTGTCAACTAAAGTAAATGAGAACATTTCAATCGATATGTGTTTCGCCATCAAGAATAATTCATATGGTTAAAATGTGAGAAGAAGATCAACAATTCTTTCAACGATGAAATCTAAAAAAATTAGAGTGGAGGCCCTCTCTATCGTCGAAAATACTCCAGATTTGATTCCCAAAGGTGGAGTGGACAAGCAGAACGTCCTGTAAAATTCACGATTCTCCCTCAATCGAAAATGTTGTGACACGATCAAAACTTTTTGCTTGATCTCTTCAATCTTGTCGGGAATAACAAAAGCTGTGTTGAAGGCGGTGATGTACACAATGGAAACAATTATACACACAGAGCAACAGATGAAAGCGGGGAGAGGGTCAGTCGACCACAATCGAATTGCACTAAATCCACCACAGATGGCAAGACTGAGGCAATAAATTTTGACCAGAAAAATGATTGTAGACCCACCGAGATTGAAGAGAACGAGTTGAAGATGGTGAGTCCGAGCGACCTTTGGAAATTCCTCAAAGTCATTTCCATCAATACTTTTCTTGACGTATCTAATAAAGATCAAATGGATTCAAGTTAAACAGTTTGTTCATGTCACATTACTTAAATTAAAGCTATTAATAGAAATTTGTGACATGGATTTACATGATCGATCCAAACCATAATAAGGTATTTGATAAGGCGTCAAGATTTTGAACGAGCATATTGATCAAGGACAATAAAAAGTAGGCGCCATAATGAACATATATGAGATCGATCGTCATCATCAACGTGTCGAGGGCGAGGCAAAAAAAGATGGAGAGAAGATTTTGGTATTTGATGGGGAAAGAATTTATCAGAAGAATTGGCATCGACATGTCAACTGCGTAGGCCAGAGGATAAACCAGAACGAGACGGCAAAGGGCTAAGGGAAAGTAGGAAATGATAAGTTCCCTGTAGGATCTTCGTTTATTTGATCTTCCATTTGACTCCGAATTGTTCACTTGATCCATGACCGCAGTCTCTTCTGTTGTTGGAAAAATACACAAGGAATTGAGAATCAACTACAAAACGTTTGTTTTGTTTGGATGATTGATTTGTTACCTGAAAATGTTGAGAATTCGTTGTAGAGTTTGACATTCAATTCTGGCCAACGAACAGACCCAATATGTTCAGCGTAATTGATAATCATAAAACCAACTGCTGGCATAATCATGCTTGTAAGTTGATGGAGTTTTAGTTGTCCAAATAAAATGGAGAATATTGTCTGGCCAGTACAATGAAAACTGTGACATTTCACAAGAAAATGCCAAAATATGAATATCAATTTTGACCAACTCGAATGGTCAATTTGCATTGATCCGGTGACTCTGTTGAACTTGAATGGATAAATGTGGAGGAGACAACAAATTTCAAAAACTCTGAAATTCCACTTGAGTTGATCTTTTGTCAACATTTTTCACGTATTTTCTGCTTAATTAAATCCCTTCACAAATCCTGGATGATAAAATTCTTAAAAAATTTATAATACGTTCTTTCTACTATTTTCCATTTTTTCCAGTTTACGTACATGAATTCACCCATTGAACATGTACAAAGAATTTGGCCTTGATATAATCCACTGATTGAATGAAAGTATGAGAGAAACTCACATTGTCTGATAGATGGTGATTTATTTCAAAATGGAGGTCAAATTCAAATCTATATGTTGGGATAAACTGTTGCAACACTGACGGAATACCTACTAGTTGACAAATTCCAAGTTTTTGCTACAAGAAAGGATTTTGAAGGAAAAATATACAGGAAATAAAATACAATACCCTGACAAATTAATTACTCAGACAATCGATATTTACATACATGAAGCACAGTCATACTAAATGTGCATATAAGTGAAAATTTGGAAAAGGTCAGTATTCGGAAATTGATGAAAACTATTATACTTCCGTACTGTATATTAGAGGTTCTGAATGTCAATTTTGATGATGAAATTGATGTTTTTATACTAACGCGGAAGGTGATTTCATTTCCTAGGAATTCTTCATTTCTTGTAAAGGTGGACGATTCCAATGTGAAATAAAAGCCTTTATAGGTTTTTTTCCTGGATAGGAAAAAACAAAATCCATTTTCAAATTACTGGATGCAGAGATAAGTGGACATTTATCTTCATCGTGTTTCTACTATAATATTTTAGAAAATGAGTTGGTTTTGTATCAAAACTGAGTACTAAAATAGTAAGTTCTATTCCGATGAAAAACGGACCAGCTCAAATTATCTGTTCAATATATTCAAATACGCATCGCTTCTATCCAAGAGCTTGTGGATGATCACTCATCACTCATCGAAAACTACTTGATTCTACTTTCTCTAATCAAGTGGCTTCACTCAAACCAGCAGAGAGCACTTGAAACTAAATCAGCCATAATTGTAACCGAATTTGCCCGATTCTAAAGTACAATTAAATCTTAGTCTAATTTCAGTCTTAACGAACATTTATCCGCGACTTCATCAAACATTTAATCTTAAGTTGCTCAACGAATCATGTGTCGATTAAACGAGACAACACATTTAACATATAGATTCTAATTGGGAATGCGATACATTTTAGTACGCTCATGCGCAATCACTGATCAGCCAAATTAAATCGGTAAGTTCAAAATATCTCAATTTATTTCAAAAACTTCATCTAATCGATTGGCATTGGAAATCGTTCCCAAAGGAACCGTAACATGTAACATGTAACGAGCCCCAAGGCGAAAATGACAAAAAAAATTCTCGAGACTGTCAAGGATAGTCCTCCAAAATTATCTTTTCATTCTCACCGAGGATCCAAATGGACTTTGGCGGCCTTGTCGCATGTTATCACCGAAAATTAATGGTGAAATATTGAAGCTGCTTTCCCACATCTTTTTCCATGGAATTCGGTGTTGATTTTGGAGATAAAGCGGTAGTGACATTATCCCCTTACCCACTGCGCTTTGTGCCCACTTACCCAATTACCGTCAAACCCCAAAGTGCCAAAAGACAACATTCCAGTTACTGCCAGAAAACGACACTGGATCTTCTTTGCCTGTATGTAAGTGGATCAGTGCTGCAACATTTTGTTTGCTTCCAGGATGCCTTCGGACCGTTCTCATCGCCCATCCCTAGGTTCTTCGGGCCTCAGGGAGTCAATTTGGTGTCCAATCGAATGAAGAGCCTGATGAGCTCTGGCATATATTGGTTTTGGGAACAATCGGAAAGAATCCGTGTTCCCAATGTCCATCTGAGAATATCAAGTGAGGAATATGTGGATAAGTCAGTTCCATCTTTTCGTCAACTGAGTTTTGGGTGGTCAAGCATTAATCTTGTTTTCGATCTTTTCGAATCGTGTACAGTTTAGGCGTTGTAAACGTTGATGTTTGAGTTTTTATTTAATTACGGCATTACGATTTATCAGAATGCTGATGAAGGAATATGAAGTATCTTGAAAGGATTTTGGGCTCGGTCATACACAATTGCATCCAGTACGTATAAGTTGTACTGTATGATTATTTCAGCCACACAAGGACCGTGCGCTATAATTTTCGTGGAATTCTGGAGAGATCTTACTGCAAGTTTCTTCAGGAAAGGGACTACAGAACAACAAGCATCGTCCGCCAGAATGTCTGAACGGAATGGACAGGCATAAATCCGGCAGATTCCTTTACACATTTCTGGTACGGCTGTCTCAATTTCTGAGAAAAATCAGTCGTCGAACAGGATCAATAAATTATAAGTAGGCAGGGATCGATTTTTGCCGGTCAAAATTTCAAAACAAAATTTCGATTAAATCGTCAAAGACATGAATATGAACGTACACAAGGAGTAGTGGACGTAGATGGAATTGATGGAAATATTGAAACGTTTTTGGAACCATCAACTGAGTTTTGGAATGTTTGAATTCGTGCACAATTTCCATGGTCTTACAATATTCAATTTTTAATTAAATTTCCTCTATTTATACGTAGGAAGAAAACATGTTTTGTGAAAATTGCCGAAATCCAAAACCTGTAAATCACGGGGGTTTGAATTCCGAAATAGTTACAGGCTGTAATTATTGGGGACATTTGTCGTATTCATTTTAATCAACCCCTCTGGCAGGATCCTCTTTCATTTGCAAATATTTCACAATGTCGTGGATTAACTTAACGTAGGAAGAAAACATGTGTGGAAATTCCAAAAACCGAAAAGGTAGTTATTATTGAAAGATATCGCATTTATTTTGAACTAACTCCTACTGTAGGATACAGTTACCAACATAACAGATTGACGGGTGTTGGTTACAAGAAATACGGTATCCACATCTAGCAAGTTCAAATGTTCAAAAGAACTTTGTGGACGACGTGGAAAAATTCCAGTTGTTTTGTTCCGTTTTAGAATTTTATGTGGTAGACTCTTGCTGATTTATCGCCCAAATAATGTCAAAGGCTGCTAGTGAAAAGTAGCTCGGAAACGATTTGGAATGGAAACTTTTATGGAATTTTTCGTGGTTGCATTTTCTGTTTTCCCGCCCAAACCTAGGTTGGTGAAGAAAATAATTTCCGGCGAAGGCCAAAAAATTTAACATTGTGGGTATAGGCAAGCACTAGATAAAATGCAATTTTTTCCGGCGAAGAAAATATTTTTTAGGTTAATGGTTTGGGGAAGATTTTTTTTTAAAAACAGATTATGCACCCACGTCCATTTGTTCTCTACAACTACAATCTACCATACTGCTCGTGCTAGGGTTAGTTAGCAGTCACAAGTTGAATCCTGTTCTTCTTGTTCATTCCTTCGTTTCCTTCATCCTTAGACTTGGTCCATGTTGGGTCCATTGTATGTCACAGTCTGTGACATACAGATCGCTTCATTGTACGTCTGTAGTCGGTGTATCAGCTGAATATTTTGGAAAATCTGTCGCCTGTCGCCATTCCCTTGCCTCTCAGTTCATTTTCTCTTTGACTTTCTTTATCTCCTCAGAGTCAAGCGGAGAATACCAATACCTGAAGAAAATAACCTTTTCTAAAATACAGACTCACACACTCCAAACTTGGCAGTCGACATAAACATTTGATAGTTAAACAATCAGAAAAATAAGCCCATTTCACACAATTACTTTTGAAATTCAGTTCAAGAAACTACCGAAAACCCCAACTGATCTACACAAAGTGTGTCAACTTAAGCAAATGAGAACATTTCAATTAACACTTCGCCATCAAGAATATTTCATATGGTTAAAATGTGAGAAGAAGTTCAACAGTTTTTTCAACGATGAAATCTAAAAAAATTGGTGTTGAGGCCCTCTCTATCGTCGAAAATGGTCCAGATTGAATTCCCAAAGGTGGAATGGACAAGCAAAACGTCCTGTAAAATTCCCGATTCTCCCTCAATCGAAAATTTTGAGACTCGACGAAAACTTTTTGCTTGATCTCTTCAATCTTGTCGGGAATTATAAAAGCTGTGTTGAAGGCGGTGATGTAGACAATGACAACAATTATACACAAAGAGCAACAGATGAAAGCGGGGAAAGGGTCAGTCGACCACAATCGAATTGCACTAAATCCACCACAGATGGCAAGACTCAGGCAAAAGATTTTCCACAGAAGTATGATTGTGGACCCACCGAGATTGAACAGAACGAGTTGAAGATGATGAGTCCGAACTACTTTTGGAAATTCCTCAAAGTCACATCCACCAAAACTTTTCTTGACAAATCTAATTGAGATCAAATTGATTCAAGTTAAACAGTTTGTTCACATTACTTAAATTAAAGCTATTTACTGTGATTTGTGACATGGATTTACATGGTCGATCCAAACCATAATAAGGTCTTTGATAGGGCGTCAAGATTTTGGACGAGCATATTGATCAAGGACAATAAAAAGTAGGCGCCATAATGAACATATATGAGATCGATCGTCATCATCAAAGTGTCGAGGGTGAGACAAAGAAAAATGGAAAGATAATTTTGGTATTTGAAGGGGAAAGAATTTATCAGGAGAATCGGCATCGACATGTCAACTGCGTAGGTCAGAGGATAAACCAGAACAAGACGGCAAAAGGCAAAGGGGATGTAGGAAATGAGAATTTCTCTGTAGGATCGTCGTTTATTTGATCTTTCATTTGACTCCGAATTGTCCACTTGATCCATGACCTCAGTCTCTTCTGTTGTTGGAAAAATACAAAGGGAATTGAGAATCAACTACAAAAAGGTTGTTCTGATTGGATATTTGATTTATTACCTGAAAATGTTGAGAATTCGTTGTAGAGTTTGACAGTCAATTCAGGCCAACGAACATACCCAATATGTTCAGCGTAATTGAGAATCGCAAAACCAACTGCTGGCATAATCATGCTTGTAAGTTGATGGAGTTTTAGTTGTCCAAATAAAATGGAGAATATTGTCTGGCCAGTACAATGAAAACTGTGACATTTCACAAGAAAATGCCAAAATATGAATTTGAATTTTGACCAAGTCGAATGGTCAATTTGCATTGATCCAGTGACTCTGTTGAAGTTGAATGGGAGAATGTGGAGGAGACAATAAAGTTCAAGCAATCTGAAATTCCACTTGAGTTGATCTTTTGTCAACATTTTTCACGTATTTTCTACTTAATTAAATCCCTTCACAAATCCTGTATGATAAAATTCTTAAAAAATTTATAATGCGTTCTTTTCTGCTTTTCTTTTTTTTGCAGTTTACGTACATGACTTCACTCATTGAACATGTACAAGGAATTTGGCCTTAATATAATGCACTGATTGAATGAAAGTATGAGAGAAACTCGCAACATCTGATAGATGGTGATGTATTTCAAAATAGAGGTCAAACTCAGAATCTGTATGTTGGGATAAACTGTTGCAACACTGAAAGAATACCTGCTACAAACGACTGTACTTGACAAATTCCAAAGTTTTGATACAAGAAAGGATTTTAAAGAAAAAAAATACAGGAAATAAAATACAATACCCTGACAAAATAATTACTCAGACTATCGACATTTTACATACATGAAGCACAGTGATACTAAATGTGCATATAAGTTAAAAGGTCAATATTGGGAAATTGATGAAAACTATTATATTTCTGTACTGTATATTAGAGGTTCTGAATGTCAACTTTGATGATGAAATTGATGTCTTTATACTAACGCGGAAGGTGATTTCATTTCCTAGGAATTCTTCATTTCTTGTAAAGGTGGACGATTCCTATGTGAAATAAACGCCTTTATAGGTTTTTTTCCTGTATAGAAAAAAACAAAATCCATTTTCAAATTACTGGATGCAAAGATAAGTGGACATTTATTTTCATTGGTTTCCTCCTATTATATTTTAGAAAATGAGTTGGTTTTGTGTCAAAACTGAGTGCAAAAATAGTAAGTTCTATTCCGATGAAAAAGGACTAGCTCAAATTATCTGTTCAATATATTTAAATACGCATCGCTTCTATTCAGCAGCTTGTGGATGGTCACTCATCATCACTGATCGAAAACTACTTTATTCTACTTTCTTTAATCAAGTGGCTTCACTCAAACCAGTAGAGAACATTTAAAACTATTCAAAAATTCGCCTTGGATCCGTCATAGTGTGTACGTCAGAATTGTAGGATAGTTTTCGATCGAGAAATCCAAAAAAATCCGATGAAGCGGCAAATTTGATTTTCAAATTGTTTCTGGAATTTTGCAAGAATTTTGCTTTGGTCGTATGTACTCCCATTTATGTAAATGAAAAAAAAGGAAAGTTCTAAGTTCAACTGGCTTGGAAATGGTCAAGTTGCAGAAACCAATTTTGGTGGAAATATGACGGTGGACTAGTTTGTTGGTGGGAATTGTCAAATATCTGGCATCTTCTGGAACTCACTTACTACAACATCATCAAAGTTCGTCATTCGCTTTGAAACAATTTCAAAACTTTGAGGCCTTAATTTCCGCCAACGGAATATTCTGATAAGTTTCATATTTGGGCTAGGGTGCCCACCACATGGCTCAAATCAAAATTTCACTTCTTTCGTTCATATTCAAAATTTCCATTATTCGCCCACTTTCGCTTTTTCAATTGAGATTGACCCAGTGTGCGACGATCAGTCTCCGGGCGCCCTCGGTGCGAGTCGTAAAGTGTTTTCAGAGTTCTCTATCAACGCTACGTCCATCAAGCAAAACTCCATTGCCCCGTGGAGTAGGTTTGATTGACAGATTGTCAATGGAGATTGAAGTAGCGACCGAAGGGAGGGTCGTTAGAGAACTCCAAAAACAATCATGACTTGCACCGAGGCCGCCTTATCGTCGGTGATCACGGTTGTTTTTGAAAAATTCTGTCCAAAATTTGAAATGTGTCTGAAGAATTTACCCCGTGGAGAATTGTCTGTGGACCATTACTGAAGCTGTTGTTCAAACCGGAGTCAAAGGTAGCACTT
>JAQHQX010000924.1:0-10506 GCA_034694425.1 Arrhopalites sp. Gr-Col-00791 | reverse complement strand
AAAATTATTTGCACTTTTCGTCGATTTTGTGAATTTTTTGACTGGTAGTGCATGACCTTTCCAGAATATATGACATAATCCTAAGTAGTAGACACCTTTGATGGTGCTATTAACAATTTTTACTGAAATATTTGTTTGTAGATGAGTGAGATCTGATTTGTTGAAATTTTTGTGTTTCTGAATGAAGAAACCGAAATTCATTTGAAATTGGCCTGGGATTTTCGGGGTGGCGGCTTGTGGCAGCCAAATTTATGAAAAACATCATCCACAGTGAGTGTAGTTCTAGCTAGAACAAACAGTAGGTTGGCAGCTGTTGGCAGTAAATTTTTATCACATTTGAAAGATATCCCAGTTACTTCAATGCAAATTCAAATTTTCAACATTAATTTTGGAAGACTACAAATTTTTTTAAAATTTTGATATTTCACAGAAATGTGTTCTTGGTGGAAGTAAATGATTTAGTGAATTCATTTGGTCCCGTTCTTGAAGTGTCATTTTTAGCCACAGTTCGCTTTTTTTTCCTATCCGGCACAGTGTGGGTGTCGTCACATTGCGTCATTTGAGCGTGAAATTTATCTCAAATTTACCAATGAACTGGAATTATTTGTCTTCTCGATGATTTATTCTCATTCCTTCTATCGATAAATTCGAACGTGAAACTGAGCCCTACTAGAGAGGATCTCCACTCCCAATACTGTGAATTTTGTCATCCAGCAAGTCTGCAGCCTCCTCATCACTTTTCCTTAATTTTCCAACATTCATTTTACATGGAATCTGTTCCCATGAAAACTCTGTAGTGAGTGTTGGCATTCATTCATCGAGGAGAAATTATCTCCATCAAACCGAAACCACTGTAAGATCCCACTGAAAGTGGGACTGTAATAATTACGATTTAAGCGTAAGCAGCTCGTTGTATTTGGGCAAAAATAATGAAATGAGTACTAAATATGGTAGTATGTACATGTCATGTATGTTTAGAACCAAAGAAATAATTATTATCACGTTGCTGGCGGATGAATTTATGAACACAACTTTTTTTAAATTTTTATATTAGAATTCTTTATCATTGCAATTATTGTAAAATACGTCTGCTCTCTCGCCCCCCTTGACTGATACTGACAATAATTTAACATGACATGTACAAGAATCGTTTGATTTTTTTATTTATATTCTACGGATGATTATATTTTTAAGATTAATTTCTATGACTACATTTTAGTTCTCAACAATGTATAAGATGAATTGGTGCAAGTTCGTGACTAAATTTATTGGTTTAACCCATTCTGGGACCTCTATCCGCGAATTTCCTTACCATTTTCATTACAAGTCGAATCAGCCAGCACATTTTGAAAAGAAACCAGAGCCATGGGAATCCGCAAGCCAATTCGACGAGTAAAATCGCAATCGACAATAATGTCGCCAGTGCAAAACCATTGAAAATGATGTGAATATCCGATCCAGGAAACCCCAGAGGTACAAAGTCCTTGACCCCTTCGTCAATCCTCGTCGAATTGTCCAACATCTTCTGTTCCTTCTGCGTGAACGAAATGTGATGCCATTTCTCCCAATGCCTATAAATCCCTGATGTCAGCAAAACAGTGAATCTCTTTAACAAACGTCGCATATCGGCCCAACCTTCAATCAAGGACGATGGAGGAGGGTGGCGCTTCTGGAGAAGATAATAGTCAGGTTCAGCATAGGATCTGTCATCGATATGTCGATTATGACCAAACTTGAGTCTGGGATTTATCCTCATGACAATTTTGAATCTATTCCAAACCATTTCGAATTCCTTTTCTAAAACCAAAAGTATTTGTTTGGGCTGTGTCATCACAGTTTCGATGAATCTATTAGACGATTCCTTCAAATCCTGGATGATGATTTGCTGGCTACGCTGAAACATCAAGTACCATCGATTGAGCCTTACACATGACTCAATCTGCTTTAATTTCGATTGTTTAAATGCAACCGCAAAAGCAGTAGCGCATGCTTCAATCCTTTCGTTCTTTGTAGTTCCATTGACTACAGAAAGGCATACTGTGTGACAATGAGAGAAATCATTAAGTGTGTTGGGGCGCAGTGGGTTCCAGGGCAATGTATCTATGTAGTTAATGACGAATTGTAAATAACTAAGTAGACTTGAATTATCGTGAAGTTCATATAATTCTGGATAACCGTAATTATTTACATACTTTTCAATACCGAAATGGACAATGAAGTCATCATTTGGGATTTTGAATTGTGCCAGATGGGTCCAATTCGTCATAGAGGGAAAAGGAACTGCGTAGTTGGATTTGATAAGCCCCCTGTAAGCATTTGTGAGAACCAATCCCATGAACAGCCAAATACCAAACATTGGACGTCGGATTATAGGCAAAATTTTGTGTGATCCAGAATCCTCACTGGGTTTCTCCATGAGGATAGTCAACACCCAATAGAATCCATCAAACGTTGTGCGCCAAAACCAAGTGACTGCCTTCAGAAACATGAGAATTTTCCCATCTCCACCATAGAGTAAATGAAACTCTGGAAACAGCAGCATGCAAAACAGAAGTACGGTGACGGCAGCAACGATGACCAGCCAAATCCACACCCATAACTGGAAAGGACTAACGAGAAGGACAGCCGTCCAACTTCTCTCAGCTACAGAATCTCCAGTAATGAATTTCAAAAGGTCCCCCTTTCCGATCATTACTAGGTCATATTGGTTTGCATACGACGGGAAATTTGGCGTGGGCTCCAATTCAAGCGATCGCCTTATCATCAGCTCTGAGCCTCTGCTGCTGTAATCATCGTAAAGGACTGTTCTGTTGAGTCCTGAAAGGATAAAAGCTACCGTCGACAATTTCAATTCCAAAGGGTCTTTTTTGCCCCCAACTGGTGAACGAAGGCCCAACTGAAAATCCAAATTGTTCCGTGCGACATCGTAAAATTTGGCGTAGTCTCTGTCTTTCCATGAAAGTTTCCACTGAGCTGACAATCCATTTTCATACCTGTCGCTGTAGTACTGCTTCATTTTTTTCAAGCAATCCGATGGAGTCTTGGATGAGGATGAAGATGACGTGAAACTTTCTACTCCAATTGCCGGGACGCAGGTCATTATGATTTTGTGTGATTTCGCATAAATAAAATATTTCTCGCTGTAACATGCAAATTCAAGCAGTGGAGGTGGAGTTTCAGAGTTCTTTGGCGGTGATATTTTTCTGAAAGCATCATAATCATTATCCAGGTACTTCCAGTCCGGGCCAAGAAATTCGTCTCCTAGATGGGGGTTCTGGTTGTATTTGTAGGATATAAATATTGTGGGTGCATTTAGTTGAGTTTCAATACGATACGCGGCAAAAAAGCGAAACCCTTCATTATCTTGGATATCCGGCAGTTCTATTATGAAAGCCAAAGATGCTCTCATAGGTTGGTGATCATAAAAAGATATGATTGGGCTATAAAGCAGGCTTGCCCATTCTCCGTCAGAATATTTTTCAGCGGAAAAGAGGACAGCAATGTTGCATTTTGAATACTTGATCAGCAATGGAATTGTCAACAGAGGACAAGTTTTTTCGAATAGTCGGGGTATAATGGTTGGTTCGGCGCGCACATGGTGTTCATCGTAGTGAAATTGATTTAGAATTGTGGGTTGTGTTGTTCCAAATGGACGACCATTCAAGGGATTTGTGGTCAGATTTGTTTGTTCGTCAATGTAGCTAATGAAATAAAAACAATCGGTCGATGTACCGATTACTTGATCAAGGTTTACGATGTGGTCATTGTGCTCCATCGACCTCGACAGAAACATCTCAGAAGCTGTGACCAAATTGAGTTGAAGAATCAACAACGGGAGTACATACCAAAGCATTATATTTAGTGGTTCCTTCGAATTGTTGAAGCTCAGAAATGTTTTTCAAATGATGCACAAGCGATGTGTCCACTCTTTTTTGCCACCTCCCTACTTGACAGATGAGAACTGGTTTATTCAACAGCCTTTTCTTGGTGTGATGGATCTCTGGAATTAATTTTTTTTGCAAAGAGTCAGCACTTTGTTCTGGTAAGGAAACTGGTGGGATGCAAAAAAAATTCTAATTTTCTAACAGTTTCAAAATTTGTTGGATGATCGAAAGTGCGTCGTAGTCATAGGAAAGAAGCAGATAAAACATGAATTTCTGTGACCAAGATGAAGAATTGATGTTCATAGTTTGGACATGTTTTTGAAGACGAAAGGTTGTGCGAGTGTAGTTGGGCTAAATAGGAGTTTTTTCTTCCACACGCTGGTGTCCTGGTATTACTGAAAGCTTGTGTCAAGAGCTTTTAAAAATATGGATCGATTGACAGTTTAATAATGAAATTGGTAGCTCTCCCGTTCAAAATCGTCCTCTTCCAAGTCGTTTCTGTTGATGCTCGTGAAAAATGGTAGTAACTCTGCATGAATAAAGTACTAGAAATTCCGTAGGGATGGCTGGGTGCTTCTGGAACTGCACGAATCAAGTCAATTTCACATGTTTCTTGCCGACTTGAGTTTTTTCTTGTAAATTATTAATTTTGTAATGCAAACGTCTCGCTATTGTTTCACTTTTCTCGTTATTGATGATCTGTTAATTTTGTTAATGCGAATTCTACTACCTCCGAATGCCTTTACTTATTCATTTGGGTTTTGTGGTTTCTGGTTTCGAGAATGTGAAACAAAATTTGTCGTGCAGAATCCATGTCCCATTTGTAAATATTAGGATGAAAAAAACCAAATTTCTTCTCATTCTATCCCATTAGGATGTTCTCCCACAATGTCGTTAGCACATAACTAGATTGTAGATGTACAAAGCATTCCTGCAAAGAAACCTTGAAATTCTCAATGCAGTCAAGTGTTTGGGGTTGAGCTGCGTTTAAAAAGGATATGGACGCACTCTCAACTGACTTCTATTTCTAATTGTCCTCATCTGAATGCACTACAGTAATTTAATGGCTGTGAATTATATGTCTGTAGTTTTAATTGAATTATAAGTAAATGAAATTGAATTGTCGGGAATTCTTATAAATGAAATGTCAGTATTTTAATAAAATAATTGTCAGGAGGAAAAAAGTTAAATATCAGTAAAAAAAATAATTGATTAAATGTCATGTAATATAAAATAATTGTCCATCAAAGAGTAAAATAATATTTTGACATTTTTTGTGTAAGAGATGTGGAATTTAATTTAAAAATTCAAAACATATGACAGAGATTTATTATTGATTTGATTTGTAGAAGGAAGTTGTTGTGTACAACCAAATTCCTTACACGTTTTGGTGGATGGACATGTGATTAGCCAGGAAGATGGTGTGAGGGTCTGTTGGGGATGTAAACACAGGACGAGACTTTATTTTAGTCCAGATTGCAATACAACCAGTATTACAGGATCTTGTAAATTTGCTTGGTATTTTTTAACTCGTTCATTTGAAGCACAAACTTTTACATGCGGACAACTTGGAGGAGAAGGACTTTCATCTTGTCCCATCATCCACAAGGGTCACAATTACTATTTGGATTTATGGACAGAGATTGCTGATTTGACATGGGGAGAAGTGAGTTGATCTCATCTAATAAAACGATGACGATTTTCATTCTCTTAAAAAATTCGACTCTACTATTTCTGCACTTGGAAATTTTTATAAAAAAAATTAGTTTGAGTTATGAAATCCTTGATAAAGAATTTTGTTTGTGCTTTTATCTCAGGTCAATGGACAGTACAATTGTAAGATGTTAGATGATAAAGATGATGTAATTGCCACAATGAGTTTTCCATGTAAAGTTACATCAAGACAAAAATATTACGATTAACAATTAAAATGAGTGGAATTTCATTTATCAATTCCAATTTAATTTCAACTGTTAAACTATGAAATAATATAAATATGGGGGACACTCAAACAACTATTAGAACTATTAAAACTATTATTTACTATTTCTGCACTTGGAAATTTTTAAATTGAGTTTGTAAATCCTTGACAAAGAATTTTATTATTTATTCTTTTAATTTTTGGTTTTTCTATCCTTAAAATTTTAAAACGGGAAAATCTTTTTGGCAATTTATTTAACACACACAAAATTAGAAATTTCACCCACAGTTTTAGTATTTCGACTCACAGAATTTGATTTTTTGCCCACAAAATTAAACATGATTATTGTACGATTTATAAGGGGAATTGTTTCAATGGTTAAGTGAATAGTCATGTTTGTTAAAGAAGATTGGTTTATTGATTCAAGTATCACTTGATAGAGCCGAAAAAACCAAAAATAATGTTTATTGTTTGAGGAATTTTATTTTATTTTACAACAACTGGGACACTTTAGGCACCCTGACGTCTAAATACCTGTAGAATTAGGAACATGTTTTAAGGAAAAAAATGTATGAATTAGTTAATGAAATTAGGTGCCAGTAAGGCGACTACCAGTTAAATTGGTATTTTTGGCTCATGAAAAAAAATTGGACGAGGACTTAGCTGTCGCTTCTACCCGATAGAAGGTTGATGCACATACATTTTCCTCCACAAAAAGTGATATCACGAGTCGTGATTCACGACCAGCAGCCAGATCGTCTTCCAATTTTAAAGTGATTAAAACGTAGCCCCCCAAAATGAGGAAATTCCTCGTTCATACTTCAATTTTTGATGAATATGACAAACTGAGTGACTAATCCTTGCTCAGAATATGGAACAAACTTTGCTTTATACTCAAAGACTGAAATACAGTCAGATTATTTTATAGAGACCAGAGGATGAATCTATCAATTTCTGTGCAAATCGTAGTCTAAATTCAGTTTTTGTAGGTGACAATAAGGCTGATTGTATTCTCAGTGATGATTCCAATCACAGTTAAAACTAGAAGATTATCTGCATAGAAAAGTGATCCAAAGTTCATTCTGAGTGTTCGACGAGATTTGAGATATTTCAGAAACCACAATGAACACCTCTCCTTGACTACATTGATTCTCCATTCCTCCAATACTTTTTCAGAATATTCGTAAATTTTTGCTAGTTTCTTGATCAGATTCAGTAAAGTGAAGAGAATTGAGGCCCCTATCACAAGTCGACTTAAACTACCAGCAACAACAGCCTGAAAAAGGCTGAGGATAGAACCCACCATTAAAATCGTTTCGATGCCTAAATTGCACAGTCCCAAAGTGTCATTCATGAAGCGTTGAAGTATTTCCAATTGACTGTAGTATCGAGCAAAGGTGATCGGACGAAATCGATTGTTCCCCCTTTTCTGTCTCGGAGTGAGACTCCGAATCATCGGAAGAACCCCACCCAAGTAAGAAAAAGCCATGAGAGCATAAAAGAGGAGGTAAAAATAGTGGAAGGAATTGACATAGAAATAAATAAATGTCAGGGTCAATCTCATCCAAATTGAACGACCTGTTTGGTCGTCCAGAATGGATGTCACGTGCATAGGAGATTTGGGGTTGATCAAAGGAACTACAGAATATATGAGGACTGCAAGGATTACTCCGATGGTGGGTATTAGCATTGATCGAATATTATCATCACCACGAATTCGTCTCAAAAGTTGATGTTCCTCTAAAACAAAATTAATTAAGCTCTTAATCAAAAGTATTTTACTTGACTTGATTGGCTAACTCAAACTACTTTGACTTGTATTTTTAATAAAATTGAAATGATTATTATGAAATTGTGCTCACGTTGGGAAAAGTTGTTGGTGACCCTCAGAAAATTGTTGATAAATACATGGACCATCCCATACTGATTGATCGTGACAACATGATTCATGTTCATCAAAGGTCTTACAATTGTCATATAAATTACCTTCATTTTCAAACTGAAATTGGAATTTTCATTTCGAACTATTTGAAAACAAGTGATCATCAAATGCATTTGATGAAGTAACTGGAGGAAAAGATGAAATGCAAATCTGTACTTGTGGTGATTATTTTTGGCAAAAAATATTTCGTTACTTCTGGGTCTGCCAGTTCGATATGGAGAGAATCCCAATTTCCATCCAAAGTCAAGACAGTTGAGAAAAAAACGTAACGATAGCAGCATCTTCTCTGCTTGTCGTATCCACAAGATTTTAAAGGATGCTTTACCTTAAAGGATCGAGGACGTTGACTGGTCCGATCGTTTGATGCTTTCCAAGGGAAAGAGAAATTGACAATGTCCCGATTAAATTGAACGATTTCAAAAGCCAGAATATGATGACTACCAGCCTACTTTTCGGGTCAAGTCAAACTGTCAAAGACAAATGTACAAGTTGGGTAAGAATAGTGATGGTTCAATTAATAACTTTCCTTTGAGTCAAAGGCTTTGACAAAGGATCTTTGGTTATTTCTCATTGCAAAAGTAGAAATTGAAATTCTAGTCAGCCATAAAATAAATTTTGTTGTTTTCAATCTTTCTATCAACTGAGAATTTTAATACCAGTTTGGGCATTATAAATTTAATTGTGTACAATTAAAAAACTCCCTGAGAAATTCATAAATACTGACAAAATACATTTTATTTGTCAATATTCACAAAATTAAACACATTTTAACTATTCATATTCATACATAGTTAAAGATGACAGGTGGCTTTTTCAATTAGAATTCCTTTCTCCGTTCTAGTACCATCGAATAAGGTGATTTTGCCCGAAAGATGAAAGAGTTAAATGCGCTTGTATTTCCGAATGTACAGTTAAAACTCTGTATATTTGCAGTCATGTCATTCTCTAAAAATAATTATGGTGTTACTGAATCATCGGTTAAGAATTTCAGCTTCACTTGTACCAGCGGATTAAAATTGAAGCATTTCTTACACTAGCTAATTTGACCTGGACAAATGTAAGACGCTGTTGCTGCTGTAAAATCTTAAAGAACGACTGACTGACTGACTGACAAGTTGAGAAATTTTCTTAAGTCTGAATGACTTAAAAATGTTTTAATTCACTTGTATGGTTGGCTAAATAGATCAACTTACTTAGTTACTACTAATTCTCATCAAATACAATTGCTAGCAGACAATCTTAATAGTGCACAATAAAGCGGGCAAAATCACTTGGAACTCAAAGTACCCTATCGGATTTAATTCAAAATTTGTCCAGGCCCTTGCATAGGACTGGGTGAATATTTCGGAGCCATATTTGGGAATCTTGTTCCAAGAGATCCCCTTTGTCACTTAAGAGGTACAATATTTTCTGAAATTGTCCCAAACCAGAGCAAAAAATATTAAAATCGTCACTTCGTGACGCTTTCAACCGCCGAATTGTATTTTGCGGTAGGGAAGCGAAGCTGCAGATATGTCAGTTCCTTCCGTCTGAATCGTCGGATACAAAATAAAATCCACAGAATGATTATAATTCGATCAAAATTTTGAACATGCTGAAGCCATACCGAATGTTCCAAACTTTTTAAATTGATCATGCAGTTTTTACAGGGCTATTTTCGGTTTCAGAAACAAGTCCGAGCTACGAAAACCGATTTTTAGCTGTTTTCTAGTCCATCAAAGTTTTGATTTTGGTTCGAAGCGAAATTGGACCGGCGCGCCGGAAACGATCACTAAATTAATTACAAATTATCACCCACACTCATTGACACATCAACTCTGGTGGGTCAAAACTCCCCCCAACGGCCACTATCCAACGCAAATTTATTTTTTGAATAATTCCCCATGTTGTTCTGCACAAGAACGTGTATTTGTATTAATTTCTACTGTCGAGAACAATCAGAGTATCCACTTACCCACCTACCGTCGAACTCAACCCAGTGGGTACGTGGTCAGTGGGTAAGCGGTTTATAATAATGGAATATTTGGGCAGATTCGGGGACCGTACATCACGGGCAAGTTCATCACACGGAAAGTTTATCACAGGCAAATTTTAACTTCGGTGCGAGTTGTAGCTGCTCTCGGATTCATCTAACCGCTCGCTTCGCTCGCGACTTCAACAAAGCAAATCTCCATTGACATAATCCGTCAATAAGACCAGACCAAGCATGTGTCAAACTTTCCTGTGATCAACTTTCCAAATATTCCATTCAAACTACTTTTAAAATGGTGTATGGAAAGTTCATCATGGGAAAGTTCAACACATGCTTGGTCTTATTGACGGATTATGTCAATGGAGATTTATTTTATTGAAGTCGCGAGCGGTTAGATGAATCCGAAAGCACTTACAACTCGCACCGAAGTGAAAATTTGCCTGTGATAAACTTTCCGTGTGATGTGATGAACTTGACCGTGATATACTTTCGGTGAATCTGCCCAAATATTCCATTATTGTAAACCACTGACCACTTACCCACTAGATCCACTAGGATCAACTACCCACCAGGGTTCGATTTCTGCCGGCAGAAACGTAAATTTGTCTGCCAGTGGCAGAAAGTGGCAGCTGTCAGAAAGTGGCAGAAATTAAAATATGACTAACAAATCTTTAGTACACAATTAAGCATCATAATATTGGGGTACTAGATTTTTACAGGTAAAAATATTGGAAGTTTAAATAAAAATACTGAAAGTACGATAAAATTTTTACCTGCACAGATTTTA